>WYDI02032783.1:0-35697 GCA_009867235.2 Psittacus erithacus
AGAAAGTCCTTGACCAATTGTAAACATTCTAAGCAGTAGCTACAAACATTGGTATTATCAGTACTGTTCTCAGGCTGGAAGTTAGAAACACAGTGCTGCACCAGCCACTAAGAAGGAGAAAAAATGACTGCTACTGCTGAACCCATGACAGTTGGCAAATTTCATACAATGGGAATGTCTGAGTATCACTGGTAGTAATACTGGTTTTCTGATTTTTATCATGCAGCCATGCTGAGCTAAGCCTCCTCTGTGGTGGTGAGAGGGAGGAACCAGAGAGTTTCTTTCTAGAAAATTGTACTAAGTCTCTCTTCTGCTATTTTGAAGAGCTCTGTTGGTTCTTCTCTTTGGTAGCCATGTTCTAGATTATTACACTTATTGTATCAGAAACATACATTCCTTTCCTACTGTTCTCTATTTCAGCATTTTTCCTTTTTTTTTAATCTTTTTGCTGTTCTTTTACTTTGCTTTTTCTCTCCACTTTCTCTTTGCTTCTTTGCATTCTCCACCTGCCTATATCTGTTGTGCACTTTGGCTTCTTTTAAATAAAACTCTTGTGTCCAAATTGCCATGACCTCAAAATGCAAAAATATCCTCAAAACTTTTCACAGTTCCTTCAGTAGGACACTACCCTGAGAGCCTGATGGAGAGGACAATGGGGGTTACATAGGACCGTACAGGCAGAGGTGGCTTTCAGAAATACATAAACACAGTGCATATAAACACACATATGATTGATTCTATATAATTCTTAGAAGAATTTCTGAAGACAAATTATGCTCCTAAAAACATTTAAGTTTAGTCTTCTGTTACAATTATTTGATCATGAAACGAAATTTAAACCTCACTTCTCTGCTTAATATTTGACACTATTTTACAATGCTTTCTTTGTTCCAAAATAATTTTTTCCCGATTTGATGCTACTCGGTACTTCAATTTGTAGTCTGTCAGCAGAAATAGTCACCATTATTTTTAACCAAATCTTATTGTTTAGTAACTCTAGGTTTATCTTCACTCAAATACCACCCCTCCCCCCCCCCCAAAAAAAAAGAAAACCCAAAACCAGAACAAACCAAACAAAAACCATATGAGTTAATGTAATAAGCAAAGACTAATTAAGGTTAAGAAAATACCTAAGAAATACGTTTCCTTTTTACGTTTTCTTTTCTGTATTTCCCTTTCAGTCTGATATGTAGTTGTGGGCCATCATGAAGAAATATTGGAAAGTTGGACAGAAATGTTGCTGTAATAGCAATTAGACACTTTTACCCAAATTACATAATTTTGTACCATTTTGGGCTCTAAAAAGGGAAGTCCTGAATGAGAAAATTGAAATTAATAATTGTAAATGAAATCAATTCTCCTACCCAGCTTTCTTCAAACATGGCACATGCAAAGAACTGTGCCTTTTTTTTTCTTTTTGAAGTCTGTTGTGTTTACCTCCTTCAAAAGTAACTGCTGAAAAATTCTATCTATAACTACCTATGAGCATAGATATGTGCTCAGATCTGCCTAATTTATCTACTTTATCCTCTTCAATTACTTGCAAAATCTGGGTTGAAAGTGCTGTCATAATCCATTTTTCTAGACACATTTAGTCAAGTGATGTATTTGGACTTCAAATAAATGTACTGAATGTGATTGCATGATCTTTTCCTATAGAAGTATTCTGCAAACTGGTGAAAATTTTTCTGTATGAGTAGAAACCAACTATAACTTTTTGGGCTTTGTTAATAGCAACTGCTGATGACAGGTATAGTTTTAGAAGTATACTTACATTAGTAAGTGGAAATCTGAAAATACACTCTGTTCACCACTATTTCTCTTGTTAACAGTTTCATATCAGAAATAACAAGAATATTCTTGTTTGGTTACAGACATGGGACATAAATCTAACTAGAGGCATATGATGTTCAAATAAATGGAAGTGGGCGAACTTTGTCTTCTTTGTTGGTTATCCAAATAGTCAGAAACTGACTCAGTTTTCTTCCCAGTCAGACACAGGAATGCACGTGAATGTGTACATACACGTACATGTACCTGTATGGAAGACTATTTAAGTTAAGTCGCACTAAGGAAATGTAGAGGAACATGATTCTAACAGAAAAATTGTTTCTAGGTCTTGTGTAATACAAAAGAAAATTTGCACAGCAAACAAGACTTTTAGCCTGCCTCTGATTTCATGTCAATAAATGTCAAGATCTTTAAAAATGAACTCCTAATAATAAAACAACTTTCACATTCATCTTGAACCCTTCTGTGTGCTCTTACTTGTGAGTCAGTCAGAGTGATTGATACTCAAGTTATATCCTGAAATGTAAATGATTCAGGTAATCCCATTAGGAAAGATATGAAACTGTAAATTTCTTATGAAGTAAAAATTACAGAGCAGTCTGTCTGGAGAGCCATTTCACAGCTTCACCAAGGAAAGAAAAAAAACCAACAAGATAGATAAGCAGGAATATGCAGCATGTGGTCTGCAGGCCTGTACTTGCTCAAGTGATACCAATGACAGTTGACAGAAAGCCTGTGTTTCACATTTGCTATAGATTCTACATTATCTACTTGTCCAAATTGCTTCTATGTCTTTTAAGAATTTAGAGAGTTTTCTTCTGTAACCTGCATTGGATTTGGTGGGAATGCATTCAGTCTGAGTCCTGACCAGAAGGTCATCCGCCCAATGACTAATTTTTTATATTTTTTTTTTTACTTTTTAAAAAAAAAAAAAAAAAAATATTCTTTTTTTTAAGGCTTCTTTAGGCCAGGATTCCTGATCCCCTTATGGGTGTTGTTTACCGGTGGGTACTGCGCTCCACAGAAGTACAACCGAAGATACTATTTTATATCTAGCTTTTATGCTTTCACATGTCTTCAGCAGGAGACAAGATTTTATTCTCTTCATAAAGGTTATCTTCTTAAGACATAATTGCAGAAATCCATTGTGGTGTTCAATGATCCTGAACCAGATTTTGTAATGATGTAACTTTAAATAGGTACGTATGCCCATTAGAAGGCTGTCCTTTCAGTGGGAGAGATGCAAACCAATGAAAGTCAGTAATACTCTTCATCTGACACAAAGTGAAAGGGAGGAGGGAGAAAACCCAAGTTTTGGAGGGGAGAAAAAGGGTTAAGACAAACTAGATCTCATTTATCAGTAAATTGCAGCAATTGATTATTGGATTGTGTTTTCCATCTGCTTGGCAAACAGAGAAGGATACCCACAATGAATCCCTTTGTTCCCTATTTGCTAAATGGTGCTCAGGCATGATGGGATTTTAAATTGTTTCACACAGAAGAACCAGCAGCTTGCCCTCTGTGGCCTTCCGTTGCACTTTGCCAGACAAAATCATTAATGTGCTTAGGGGAGGGATGAGGTCTAATTGAGACAGGCCATATCATAATACTTTTTGGAAAAGAGAAGAAACACTGCAGTGGAATGTCAAAGACACAACATGTATGAAGGTAAGGGTTTCGATTTTCATTGATTTCCCAGGCAAGCTTTCAGGTTTTCTTTCTAAAAGCAGAATACACAACATGAAGGAGGAGACCCTGTTACAGAGGACATTGAATCTACTGTAAGGAATTAGCTAGTTCATTACTGTGAGCTTTTTCATTTAGTCCCTGGACAGATTGTGATTGTGGTGTTCCTTTTCAATTTGCTAGCAAGTTTATATTGTGGTGGGAGAGATTATTTAGGTTTAGGATTGTTTATATATTTTGCACAATTACTTTTCAACTTTTTAGGGTAATCTGTAATATGAGACCTGATACCATGTTCAAGATGTGCCCTCCGACAGAACTGTCTCCGAATTTATTGCAGATTTGTAGTTCATTCTCACTGCATTAATTTGGTTTTGTTGCTATGGCCTCGATCTTTCTTAAAATGTAAAACCTTGCTGAGATATAAAATCTTCATAAATGCCAGTCAACTGAACTTTGAGGATGCAGTACTTAAAACAGAAGGGGATTTAGCCATATAACTGTGTTTGGTTTATCTATTTATTTACAAAGACAAGTGCAAGCTTTTCTATTCATTGGATGCCTACCAATCCAATAAAGATAGATCAGAGTTTCCTCGTGCTTTTTCTCAAACCTACTTTTAAGCACTTAAGTATGGTTCTTGAGTCCAATCTGCCACTATCCTATGCAAACATGTTTTACATTCTCACAAGCCAGCATGTTAAGCACATATCCTTTTGAACAAGTTATGTTTCTTCACGAATCCTGCTGGATGTAATTTTCAGAACCTCAGTTATCAGACAGTTAATAATCATCATATAATATCTATTTTAAAAGCTGTGGCCTAGCTATTAAATTTGTTCTTTATTAACACTTTTTTCACCTTATCCAGGTTTCCTTTCTCTTTGTGGTGTTCATCTAATACAAGTATGGGAAATAGTTGTATTTTTTTTATCTTCTAGGAAGGCTGAACAAATAAAGCTCACACTTCATTGTCTTCATGTCTTGTATCAGCAGTAAGTCATTTCTGTCTAGGAGGCTGAACTGAAGCAAATTTCAGCAGGAGTTTTGCCCACCTATAGAGCATGAAGTCAAGCCTAATTATGTCCTAAAGCCTGCAACAGCAGAGCATCATCAATAAATTAACAGTTACTTCAAGAGGTGTTCAAAGTACAGTTTACGCTGCAATTCCTCTGCCTCTTATATTTCTTGATGCATAGATTAAAACCAAACTAAACCACCCTTCTTCCCTCCCCTAGATGTAAATTCCAAATGCAAGATATTGAGTTAATATCTTTTATAAAATAATAAATACCAGTAAGACTTTCCTTTCTAGAGAGAGAAACTTAAGAAAACTAAGCATTCAGAAAAGCTTAATACTTGCAAAGGTTCCGTATTGAGTTGGCTCAGCAAGGTTGTTCTTGTTCATCAGAGCTAATGATGTAATGCCAGTGGTCAACAGCAGTTTGCTGTGTAGAGACCTGTTTTTCTCTTGGTTTTGTACTTCCAAAATTCGATTAAGCAGAGCAAATTGACTAAAATAATCTCTGGTGTTTCTTCAGTTGCATTGGTGAATGGGTGCTCACGGTTAGCTATTAAGTTGTGTGATGCTTAGTTGGATTGATTTGTCTACCAATGCCAACAGCATTTCTTCAGAATTCTTTGGAAAGATCTATTTTTGATAGTGAGGACAGGCTCATATTTTTTGGGTTATGTTTTATGATCTAGTAGCTGATGTGGTTCATAAGGCGCATCTTGGTAGCCTGCTGAGTTAGTGTTTAATTTAAAAAATTCCAAATTTAATTCCTATATTACATACTAATTATCAAAAATTGGGCTAAGTTCTTGTTCCAGATGTTCAAAATTTATTAACGAACTTGCTCTGCTGAGTTACATACTTCACTATTTTTCTTTTTAGAAAATAAAATTTGTTAGATGAATTGAGACATCTGTCTTAGTAATAAAAAAAGCCTTCACATACTGATGTATCCCATTTATTCCTCAAGAATACTCTTCCACAAATGGGCAGTGCAAATCGCACTTAACATATCTTTAAATACAGGAAGGGAAATACCTAACATTCATGATCATTCCTCTACGTTATCTTGCTTTTTGTAAATAAAGGTTCTTTATTTTGTGGTTTTACTACTTCTGAGTATATTAAACCTTGGGCAAGTGCTGCTGTAACTCAACTTTAATAAACTACATTAATAAAAAGGACTGACATGTTGTTAAACGTATGTCATCTTACAGACAAATTTGAAAACAATACAAAGTTCTATCATTTTATCTTTTAACTATAGCCTGTACGCTACTAAGTACAAAAATTATCCTTGTTCTTTGTTAGAAAAATTAGCGTTATATTTGTTGTGACCATAAAAGAGCATCTTCTAAGGAGGGTACATTGAAATACTTGAACACTCTTTTTGGATGGTTAGAATCAGTCACTAGAGAAACACAGGAAATGTCCAGGACAAAGGCTGTGGTCTAATATAGAGATATGTACTGTGTTTTCTTTCATTGCTTTAAGTAACTGCGGAAGATAACTGAGGTTCTTGCCCAAACTTAAGAATTACGATTTAGAAATTTAAAAATTAAAATTTAAAGGAACAAACATAACTATCGAAATTGATTTTTTAAAGACTGGTTTTCTTACCTCTCTCTTCAAGTAATTCATAGTCATCTATATAGACTGCACCTTTTTCTGTCTCATCATCATATTCTCTATTGACATGCCATAAAGACCACTCTATTTATTTTTCACAATTTATCGGTGCTCAAATCAGTCTGTTTAAATAGATTGGTCTGTGTGTTTAATTGCAGAAAAATAACTGAGCATACAGAAATTGTTAAAGATCTATTCTTACAAATCATCTTGTGAGCTATCGGTTAGCTGTGCTACCGAAAGCATTTCTCAAATTGTGGATTGTGTTGGACACTGACTTAAAAAAGCCTATTCTGTAGGTCAGGTGCTGAAGCAGATCCATTTGGTCTTTGAGTTAATTGACTAATGTTCAATCAATATTTAATCTAATTATTCTATGATTATCAATTGAGACTTGATTACATTAAGGTTCCTACATTGCAACTTTACTTGTGAGTAGACTCTTGCATTTTCATAGCGTCCTTTAGATTTCCATGTGGAAATGTTCATGCACATCCTGATTTTGCTGCGTGGCAATGGTTCCAGAGCAGAGGTTAGAATAGCTAGGTAAGAAATAAAAGTTAAAAAATTATCTCGAGTTAGCTTACTCTTCTTTTCCTGAGACTTTTCATGGATTCTCTACTACAGACTGTATTTATTTGTTTTCAGAGTTGGTGTCTGTTTCCTTCTTGTGAGGACTGTAAGTAGAGTAAAAAGGTAGTAAATAAACATTTGTGTTCTTTCCTAAAACTGAAGCAAATCAATAATACTATGCTACAAGCTTTTGTTTCTTTGATTATATTCATAATTGCTATAACCTTGATGAGGAAATAATTCTCTTCAAATAAACAAAATACATCTTTATATTAATAAGTACATATAATTATCCAGTACCATCTTTTCCTGAGTTTAGTGGGTATACATAGTACACTTTTCTAAGTCTTTTGCTTCAAATCCTTGCCATTGAAAAGCTGTTTACTTACCTTGCATAATGCAGTTTTTCTCCTTTACCTCTCTTCTTTTTCTCCCTCAATCCCTGTCTCCCTTCAACTGCCCCCTCCCCCAAGTCCACAGATTATGCATTTCTCAACATATAGACAGAAAATGGGAGGAAAAAACATGCCTGATACTTAGCTACCTCAATTTGTCTCAGTGCTCACGATATTTATGTTTGAGAATTTTCTGGATGGTAGATAGGTTTATACATGATAATTTTTTAAACAGAATCTCTATGTTTTGAACTTTAAAAAATCCATTTAATATTTTGAAGTTCAATTTTTAAGTCAACTATTGGTAAAGCAGTTCAATTTTGAAGTAGGTTCAACATTCAAACCTCTGCACATTGGTTCCACTTCAGTGTGCCACAGAGATCTAATCCTCACAAAAATGCTATTTGATCCCAGGAAGAAAGAAAGATAATGGATTGAACCTCTACATGCAACCATAAAACAGAATTCTGGGTTGCTGCCATTCAAATGAATGGAAACCGGCAGCAATTCTAACACCTTTCCAGTTTCAATTTCATTGCATCTGCAGGCGTCATGCTGGAATGGTAAACATTTTAATGGTCAGATTCTGTCCACTTATACCATTACTATTTTCCTATTATCTCCTATTTTTTTGTGTGAAACAGAAAAGAAAAGGTGACAGATTGCTGCGAATGAAATGGAGATGCCATTTGCATTTATTTCAGTTGAAGCAAATCCCCTTTCCCATTTCTTTGTTGTCCTTCAGAGAGATCTCTTACAGCTTCTGAAAATCCATGAACCAGGCACTACATTTGGATAATGCAGCTGAAACCCCATGCATCAGTCTACCGTCAATGTGATAATGCTAAACCTCTTATATAATGAGTCCATCATTTCTTTTTAAATCTAATTGATTCAGATTAATAGAAAGATTTCAGCTACACATGCTCTGAAAAGCTTTTTTATTTTCTTCTTTTTAAATAAGGATGACTTTCTAAAGAACCCAGAGCACAGAAAACCTATATAAAAGCTTATCAGTTTATATACTTGTACCTTTTTATTTTAAATAAAAAGCTTAACTCAGACACTGTTGTGGATTGTCCTCACTCAAAGGTGAACTTGCGTATTCCATTTCTTTGGCTAAGACACAAACTGTGGGAGTCAAATCATCTTTAACCTTAAACACACAATGTGCATTCTTAGCATACTTCTTCTCAATGGTGAATTGTTTTACGAACATTTCTCTTGCTGGTCTTCTTGTCTCCTGTACTAGGTCTTCTCTCTTTTTGCTCCTGATTGCCCCTGAGGTTTGAGGAAGTAAGCAGTTGCTTTAAAGCCAGAGTTATCATCTGTTAAGAAAACAAGAGTGTTTGGAGTGAATTGTCATGCCTGAGAATTCCATTTTCCAGAGAGACCTTCTTAGCTGCTATGGAAGAGATCCCTGACATGGCTGACACTTAGGCCTACAGGTGAAGTAGAGATAAGACAACTGCAGTTGGTGCATTATAGTGTTGGCAGCATAATCTCAACAGCCAGTTAATTAAACTGAGGAATTAATTTTTGTATTTGGAGTTACCACTTTTAGACTCAGATGATTATTGGCGGGAAAAGTGTTTTTCAGCTTAATACTGTTCATTGCCTCAAAAGATACCACCTGAAATTACTTGTTGGCAGAGGATATTGAGTGAGCCTGTGTGTGAGCAAGTTGGGGATGTATAGACTGTAGTCACAGTGCTAGAATCACAGCTACAGGCCTGCTTTGCAACACTGATTCACTTGGGGGGGTGGGGAGAGTGCTGTTAATTGGAACTCTTAAAGGGTAACTGAAGATGAATTCTGCTATGCTCATTTTCTTCTTGTGGTGTTGGGGAGATAGTTAGACTTAATAACAGTTTCTGCTGTACCACACATACATGAGAACACACACACACAAAATATTAATCAGAAACAAATTCTGTAGAACCATAAGATTAAGTTCAAGTAAAAAAAAGCAATCCCAGAAGATGACATATGAATTGCCACAGACCAGTAGCTCAGACATTTTCATATTAACATGTTTTGACAAATACACATTTTCTGACCCAAAAAAAAAAACCCCAAAAGTTCAAAAGTTTCCAGGCAGCTTTGACACAGTAGCGTATGCCCCTCTCTGAGCAAATCTTTGTTCCTATATCTGTGATCTGGAGAGGGCTAACTCCACCACTACGGACCTGAGAGGTCAAGACAGCTTTCTGTGATCTCACAGAAGGACTGACAATCCTGTAGAGCAAGGATTTAGTAATGAAAAGAGATTAGTTACAAAGAGGCATCTGTGCAGTTTTTTACAATATATTCTAGATTACAGGTTTATCACAGAATTTACTTCTAGGTGGTGCTGTAAGGAGCAGGGGTTTGGGCTTGATCCTTCTGGGTCCCTTCCAACTTGAAATATACTATGATTCTATGACTGTTAATATTCCCTGCCCAAGACTCCTACTTTATGTTGAACATCCCCTGACTTCCCCTCATGTCCCTGTCCAAGCTCCTGTGCATAGGACCTCAACAGTGGGGGCACCATAGGAAGAAAGGACAGTACATACCCTGGGCCTCTCCCTAAATAGAAACAGTGTGCTGGACAGCACCTGGCCCTAACAGCTGGAGAGGGCTATACATGCACCTATTCCAGTATGAATTTGGACAGTGTGTATAATACTCAGGATTAAAGTAAAGTACTCTTACTATGTCCCTTGATACGTATTGTATCTATATGTTCATGATTACAAGTACAGCTTATATTTAGCACATGAAACTGAGAAGATAATATGTTTTATGATACCTTAGAGACATGAATTTCCTACCTTGACATAATTCCTGAATGTGTGACAGAAATAAAGGCACAGATCCAAGTAAGGGTTTTTTGGTTTTTAGAAACCAAATTCCAACCCAGTGAAAAACGCTCTGCATTTCCTTGTGCTGTATTATATACTTAATCTTTCTGGGAAAGAGAAGCTTTAAAAAAAAATAATCACATAGCATCCCAAAAAGCAGCATTCATTGTCTCACAAGCATGGAAAAGTCCCAACTCACAGCAAATTTCATATCATTTGAAAACTACCCATTGCTTCATGCCAGACTGTTCCATCTGACTATCCTCCAAGGCTGCTATAATTCTGGTATGAATTGGGATTTAAATGTTGTGGCTGGCTCATATGAAATTAAATACAAACACAGATCCAAGTACTCCCAGCTTTGCCAAAGTGTCCAGGTTTGGTTTGAATTGACTGGTTTGACCTTTATTCTTAAGTCAACCATTTTTCTTAATCTAAATTGTCTTTTTCACTTATAGTAATAACATTAAAGAGAAGAATTTTACATTAAAAAAGAAGAAAATTAGAAAAAAAGAGTTTTTCCCACACACCCCATAAAATGTACTATGAGCCTGTTTGCTGCTTTCAGATTACATGAACAATTTTACGCAATTAGAGCCACACTTCTAATCAATTGACTTGCAGAGGGAGAGCCATTTTAATGGCACTATGCACTCACTTGTGTATTAAGTTAGGTTGCTAAAAGTGGGTCTTTAGTAATGTAAGACTGCATATAGATTGAAATTAATATTCACAAAGTAAAATATGTGGGGTTTATCCTATCCAGCCTTTATACAAAGAACATCCAAAAGAGCATACTGCAGAGGGATTGTGTAGAAAAAAGCCTGAATGGCTTAAAAAGTTGGCTCTTCAGAGAAGTTCATGTGTATGTGGAGGGGTTGCTCCTTGTTCTCTAGTGATTGCAGAGGATTTGCTATCTCCACAGATTGCATATTCAGGTTCAGGTGAAATGTCAAGCCACAGTAAATCTTTACCATATTTCTCTTATGTTTATGGATATTTTTCTGTTTTCCTTTTCCTACTGCTTCCCAAACTGCTTCTGTCCTTTCCACAGTGAGAAATAGTCAC
Source organism: Psittacus erithacus (assembly GCA_009867235.2). Taxonomy (NCBI): domain Eukaryota; kingdom Metazoa; phylum Chordata; class Aves; order Psittaciformes; family Psittacidae; genus Psittacus; species Psittacus erithacus. Next base: position 11,004 of record WYDI02032783.1, read on the forward strand.
TATCCATATTAGAGAAGTTGACTAGCTGTGGAGGAAGCCTCAAGCTGGCTCATAGCTAAACATTCTTGTGTTGAAGGTTTATAAACAATTTGCATACTATCAGGTGTCTCCCCCAGATTGTACAGATATTGTGCTGATTACAAGGTAGAAAATGAAGAGTGTAGTTACAGTGGAAATTACTGTCATGGGCTGTGATGCAAGTGGTGATGCCAGAAGAGGAGCAGAAAAATTCAGAGTTTTTAAGTCCATCAGAGGTTGTAAAATGTAACTGTTTGAATGCAGTGTCTGGTTCTAGAAATCATTAATTTCTTTGCAGTCACAGAGTTTTATGGTACTGCTATATGCACCCTATTTACCTATAACTTAAAACTGCCAGAGGTAAGATAGTACGCTAGTCTGACTTTGGATCTGATGAGTAAAACTTTTGTCTGTCCCTGCTGGACTCTGTCCCCTCCTCCTTTTTTCCCCTTTGACCCTGGGAAATCTCTCTCCTTAGCAAAAATTCTGAACCTGACTCTACAGTACCAGCCCCGACCTGCCAGTTTATTTCAATATGGTCATTGATATTCTTTTAATTTATGGATCCATCCATTCCTGTTTCTGTTTTCCACACCCTCCTGGTATCTCTTAAGTGTTCCTTCAATATGTCCTTCAAAATATTCTCCTGATTCCCACTCGCATTTTGTAAGGATAGTTTGCAACAAGTTGCTTCTCAGGTACTTTCCTTTGCTGCTTCAACCCTTTGTAAATCTACAAGCATAACCCTGGCTTTTAGGTGAAACACCTTGTAACTTTAATCATGGAGGAGCTCCTTGGAAATGTCTACAAAACTTCCCTGTTGTCTTTCTGTTCTTGTTCTTACAAAAAGAAGTAGGAGCTGAAATCCTCTGTTTGCAGCCTCTTGTTCTAACAGTGTTTTATGAATTCCTTGTACTTCATCTGCATCCACTTGTTGTTTTTGTTTTACTGAAATTGCAGAACCTTTACTCTTCAAGTCACTTTTGTATTTCCTGCTTTTGTAAAGCATAAGTGTAAGGGATGTCTAAGATCTCCAGTACATTGTAGTGATAACAGTAATTAAACAGCAGCAGCACCAAAATGCCTAATGTAGAAAAAGTTTTGTATGATGAATATATAATGGGAAGTTCAGAACTCGCTGTTTTGTTTTTATAATGCTCCTGACAGAGAAGCTCAATATCCACCATGGTTTTTGTTTTGATTTCACAAGATGTAAGGGATGCAACTTTTTGTCTCATTATATGTCACTTTAGAGGCTGGAATGAAGATGAAGGAGGTTATAGGAGGGGAGGCAGCTGTGTCCAGACAGACAGACTTCAGAATTAGTGCAGGGCATTTTCTTCTAGTGAACTAAAGACAGTTGTGTGAACATTGTTGCAATCCGTAAAGTTAAAGCTGCAACCCATTAAGACTTGTGTCAGATAGAATCAGCAGGGATTGTTTTTTAAACCCTTCTAATTTCTTATTCAGGAGATCTGAATTTTTCCTTTTCAGAAGTTTCTTGTTCTTTCATATTAATTTGTAATTTAAACTCTCAGCAAAAATGTAACAGATGTTACTTTTCTCATATACACATACTGCATGCACAGCCTTCTCCAAGAAGTAAGGACTGCAGGGGTTGTGTACAACTCCTTTATTTGTTGCATAATTTAGGAAATCCTAGTAATGTAAAACCTAAGTGCTTTTATGAACTACCCTTCCTAGAGAGAAGCTCTTTCTGTGTTTCAGTAATAGGTAGAAAGTAAGTTTATAAAGTGCCTGAAGATATAATCATAATTTAAGAGCAAATCCCAACAGAGGTCCTGAATAAAGCATTCTGTGTTCTCCAGTGCCATTTTCCTTACCACCTTGTTTGTACTCAGAGCTCCTTTATGTGCACATGATGGTAAGACTCAACAGTTGAAGGCAGGCAGCAAGACAAGCATGACCAATCACACTTTGCCACTTTACCAATACTTCAATAAAGTTGGAAGATCAGTTCAATTTCTGACTTTTCTTGGAGAAGTGTTGCCAAACAAGATACAGAATGATGAATGCTGATCTCTTAAAACCACTAAAGTATAAAGCGTTACAAAAGGTTTTTTTAGTACAACTGTGATAAAACAGACTTCTCTTGGTGAATCATGGTGATGTGGCTGTCCTAACGCTTATCTAAAACAGTGAAAAATTAAGTCATTAGTAAAAATAAAATGCAAATATTACTGAATGCTGGAACATTTTTCTTCCCATATTTCAGTTTGGATTTTCAGCTCCCTTTGTGACATCTACAAGCACCATGATGAAAATAAGCTGCATAAACTTGGTTTCACCCTGTACCCCAGTAAAAATGAATTGGTGAACCAAGAAAGCTGAAATGCCACCTGCTTTTAAACTAAGGCTACCTTACAGATTGAAAGAATAGGATGACTATCACGTATGAAATGTAAAAAAAGCATTGCAGTTACAATCCATAGGTCCCTTGCTGTCTTCGAACACATGAAGATGAAACAATGAAATGAAAAGGGAGAAAACTTGCTGCCCCATTGCCAGCCTAAGGCTAATATGATAATATCTCAAAAATGTTGAAGTCAAGCTGATAAGATGCAGCACGCTAATTCTACATGTTATGCTCAGGTCACAAACCTGTATTCAGATCGTACTTGTCCTTTGCATTGGTTATTTCAGGATTGCTCTAGGGATGCATGTTCTGTCGTGGATTTATAGGCAGTAAACTAGAGAAGACTCTTGGTAGAATAAGGAAAGAACTGTGGAGTCTTTCTGTGGAGTTTTCGTATGCTTCCCTTCTCTGAAGTAGGTTCACCCCTCAAATAAGTGATGTTGCTGTTAACTGTCCTCTCTGAGCTGGTGCTACAAACAGGACAGAAAGAGGAAGAGTCTGGTCAGCTACAGGTTGTCTTTGACTACCTACAATTGGTAAATATAATCTGTTCTTAAGAAGATTTTTAGATACATTTTTTTCTGGTTTGCTTAATGTTGTCTGATCTCATCTTAGAGTTGTGTCCCCCATCTACTTCCCTCCTCTTCAGTGGACTGGAAAATCATCTTTCTGCCCTTGGGTGATACTATGAAACCTGTCCGTTAAGGTCTGTTGAAGTTCAGGGGGCTCAGTTCTGAATAAAGGTACTCCAAAGAGATCATTTAATTTGGTTTGCTAGACTATTCTTCACATTAATGTAGGTGAATGAAGGAATAAGAATTTATTTATGTGTATTGAGACACTGAATTTGACATCAAATACTATTTGACTACGTGGAAACAAGAAGCCTCTTAGCTATTCATGTGTCTCTGAAATATCATTAAGGCAACATTATTTGTCCTGTTAATAGTAATTACTATCTTAGTCCAGGTTTAAATATTGGTTTAATCCTGCTTCGTTAAACATCCAGAGTAAGCTGTTTTCCTCTCCAAAATGTAAAAATAAAGAAATTAGCCTAAATATAGGGAAAGATCAGAAAAGGAACTAGTTTCTTTGTAAAATCTTTGTTAGTGAAGTCTGTCAAACGTAAATGTTTGCAAGACCAAAATGTTGCAGTACCTGACAATTAGATAGTGTTAGTTGAAAAGTTACTTGTTAAACGACAGTTAAAAGCCACTTCAATATAAATATAATTTAAATAGAAAGATTTCACTAGCTGAAAATGTTGCATGCAAATACTTTTTCTTTAAAAAAGAAAAGTAGTATTCTCACTATTGTTAATTATTTTTTTATTTTTGTGAGATCTGGAGCCTTATTTCCACAACCAGACTCATCCAAAATATGGATACACTTTATCAGAGTAAGAAAGTGTTTTGCAGCTTAGATGATCCATCAAATGGATGATGCAGGGCTGAAATGGTACAAGTTTTTCAGTCAAATGTCGAATTTTGATAAAAGTTGTCACATCTGCATCATTTCCTTCACTGCACCCAAACTCCATTTGATGAGACTGACTTGCAGGCCACACCACTATCTTTTCTGGAATTGCTCTGTCTTGATTAATAATCCTGGTCATCAGATCAGCAGTGAGGTAACTGGAAAATGTTATCAAGAATCCGTAGAATCTGCAAAGTTTTATCCAATAGTATAATAAGCGTAAACACGCTGTTGTAAATAATGAGTGTATGCAGTTCTGGAGTTCCAAACATTGACCTTTGACTTTCGGCAGCAAACAAGAAATACTCTACTTTAACTGTTAACATAGTATTTGCATGTTCAGTGAATACATTAAGTGAATTGGAAGAAAATTGTTTGCTTTTCCTCATTCCATTTGTTCAGCTGAACATTTTTATATGCATAGAAGGAAGGTGATTTTAATACAGGGATAGTGCCAATTATAAACTTTCTTGGTGGAGAATTTTTTCTGTGTTTGGTATGCTGTGTTTTTACAATATTGAACTTGTTATTTGGGACACAGAGCGCAGTTTGCTTAGCACAGAGGTCTTGTTTCTGCTAGCATGCAGAGGAGATTTGGGCAGAGATAAAATGCAGTCACTGTGAAATGTCCCATCTCTGTATAATACATCTCTGTTAACAGCAGGGAGTCACAGTAGTTGAAGTAATTAGATAAGGCTTTGTTCTTTTCACCTAAAGGAGAAGCCATGTGGTAGTGAAATATAAAAGGAAATTGCTAGACCATATGTATTGTAGTTCTGTTTCCACTGGGTTATTTTCTTCTGTAACATGCTTACTGCAGAATTTTGGCATCTATAACAAGGAATATTTATATTTTGTTTGGTCGAAACTATGGGTACATTTTTAAACCTAAGCCTACATCGTCATTGGCAAGTATGTAAGCTGCTTCCAAATAGACCTACTGGAAGAAAATATGCAGAACTATGCTGCTTCCCTTAGTCAGGTTCTGCCGGTTTTCAAAGCAAAAGTCAAAATTCATCATTTCCCAGCAGATCAAGAATTTACTTGTATCAAGGTTTTTTGGTGGTTTTTTTTTTCTTTTTTTTTCCCAGCAAATCTGTGTTTATGAATTCATGAAAAGTCCATGTAAATTGAAGCAAACATTTAAAAAGTCAATTATAAATCAAACAGAATTGCTCACAACTGAAATTGTTGTACTAAAAATAGAAACAAGAAAACAAAAATCAGGGGAGTTAGATGATGCTATATCTTTTGTTGCAGATAATGTAGGTAATACTGCAGCTTCATCAGTGAAAGAGGATGCTGTCTCCCAAGCTAGTTGATTTAAGTGGAACTTCATTCACAGATATCCTGTAGGTTCTGAACTAGAGGAGACAAAGTCTCTGAATCAAGGAATTACAAAGAAACTTAACAAGGTCTAATACAATAATCAGTACTTGAGATGAGGAAGAAAGACAAGAAATTATTATTTGCCTCACTGTCAAGTAGATAAATTGAAATAACAGCAGCAACAAGGGTCAAAATGAAAACTATTATTATTATTATATACATAGTTGTAAAGTTTTAGGCTCCAGAGAAAAGCAGGAAAGCAAATTGGTGACAGCAAGGAAAGTCAAAGTTATGATGTTTCTCATATGATAAAATCAGCTCTGTGCAGCTGCTTGAAAAATTTGCATCTAATATCAGGGAAAGAACATCTGCTGCTCAGTATGCAGCAGACCACCAAAGCTGCTGTGGAGAAGAGGTGGGAGGAATGGATGGATAGGAACTAGATCATGATAAGCGGAACAAGAAGTGGTATCCCACTGAATGTCATGACCTCTATTATCACTTTCTAAGTCATTTACTCCCACTTGCCAACTCTGGGCTAGTGTTCAGGATGGTGGAGGTAGCTGCCATAGTCACGGTAATCTGCAAGTAAATTTACTAACATGGGATAAATTTCATTGAACAAGCATTTTCAGGAACATATGAAATATGTAATCCTAAAGCAACAAAGTCCTTGGTAAGAGCTTGTGAACACGTTGCCTATCCCCAGCTTCTGATGGCTACACAACTAATGTGGAGAAGCAAGAAGGTAAACAGCTGTGTCAGATACAAGTGTTAAGAAGAATGATGATGCCAGGGCAAATGTATAAGGATCTTTTTGTGCCTAATCACGCGTAATGGGAGAGATGGGAGTTAGATGTATAAAAAGCTATTGCTTCAGACACGTTTGTTCCTATCTGAAGGGGCTTTTGTTTTTATTTCTTTTTGACTCAGTAAATTCTTTGACTTTTAATGGTTCACTACAGCAAACAGGAAGAAATTATAGGGTAGAGTTTTCAAATTAAGTTACTACCTGTACAATGCAAAGAAAAACACATCTGTTTTCCTTTTTGACTGTGTTGGTAATTTGGAAATTCTGTATTAAGAGTATGTAAATTATTATTTAAAATCTGTATGTTTAATTTCATATATGCCTCCAGATAGACACAGTTATAAAACCTTTTGTTTGTTTTTATTTCCATTATTCTCACACCCTACTACTATTCGTATCTTTCTCTAACATTCTATACTATCCATATTAAAGGCAAAGTAGTATTTCTTATAATTTCAGGAATGCGTTTATAATGCAGTACTGCTCAAAACATGTTTTAAGATGGTCTATATTTGGTTTGAGAGGAGCACAATTATCTAATAATTTCATAATAATTTAAAAATCTGTGATACCATCTGTGCAAAAGCCCTGATAGAGGCTCTGATTTAGCGCAGTATGGCTTGCCTGTAACATGATTTGGTATCTTTAGTGGGCAGATGTTATTGCTAGCTTTACTATCAGAATAATCTTTCTCCTCTGTATTATATGCACAGGGGTCCATTTCTGGGGAAAAAAAGTAATCAAGACAGTACTGTAGTTATAAAAAGGTGTTGCATTTGCTGGGTGCAACAGTTAGGATTAATCATTTATGTGAAAATAAGGCGAACCAAATTTACAGTATAGTTTGGAGAATTTTATCAGGTACATTAAGAAATGCCAAACATGGTTATTAGCCATGGAAGGATCTTAGACTTTCGCTTATTTAACCATAAAACTGAAATATTTAGAAAAAGATTGTTGTGGTTTTGTGAGTCACTTGCACTGAGCTATTTCTAGCAGAAATGATTTCTGATTATTGGACAATGAGCAAAACTGTTCAAACCCTGCTCTCTCTCCTGCAACACATACATGAGCCCAAGAGTAGAGGTTTAGGTGAAGTTAAGGTGCTAGCTACCATGTAAACACAGATGTAGATCACACTGTTTCAGCTTATTCTAGAAATAGCAGCTACTTAACACCATGGATTTGTATTCATCATTCTAGTAAACCTCAGTAAAATCTCCAGTGCGAAAACAGCAATTCACTTTGCTTGCAGGGACTGAGGAATAAATGGTAACATGAACTGAAAGGGGGAAATGATATCCTGAGAATGCTGCCTTATGCAGTTCTACTACCTGTATATTCACAGACAGTTTTTGCTTGGCCAGCTGGGGGACCTGTGTTCAGAAAACGCCTATCAAATACTTTCCTTGTATTCTCTTCGTCTGTCAGCATACTATAGGAGAACCTGAAAGATGGGTGAATTTTCAAGTCTGTGTGACATGATCAGTGGTTTGGGAGAGAGGTAAGCATAGAGGCAAAAGAAGAGAAGGGAAAAAATGACTGTGTTGAAACACATTTTCATCTTCCTCTGTGGATTGTACACAGAATGAAGAGTTTAGTGGGGTTTTCTCCCCCTTCTGTCCTCCCTTCTGTGGAAAGAAGATAGAAGGTGATTCGTGGTTATCTCTCTGGACCTGAGCAGCAAGGAAGACTCAAAAGAGATGCATATTATAGAAATAGACCAGAATCAAAACATTCACAAATACTGTCTACTGGTAACCCAGTCATGGGCTTTATTTAAATCTGAACCTGAAATCTGAAATATTCTCCATTACTGCAACAAATACCCAAAGCTTTCCCAGAAATTAAAACTTGTGGGGCTTCATCTTGTGTAGTGATATATGTATGTTTATACAAAAAAACATTTTGGAAGAGAGTTTATATATGAAACACTTCTTAAAGGTGTGTTACTTAAGAGACTGTCTGATAGGCAACTTCTCATTGATATTTGCCTCTTGTGCATCATAATTAATTTGGTCACAGCCTGTAGCAATAGTACTTAGTTTTTATTAAAATGATAGCTTTGTTGACTACGCTGTGTTTGGAGTTATTTTATAACAAGGGTCACTTTGTGTCTCCTTTGTCACCACGACCTTCAGATTATGTCTTTACTTTCCACTTCAGTCTAACATCCTGCTTTCATTTACTTGATGGCTTCATGGTTCAATAGCACTTAGAGAGATGTTGACAGCAAATTGAAAAGTTTGAAGACACTCCTGTTTAAAATAAGACTGCCTGTGCATACTATAGATCAAATTTATTTTCTTTCTCTTTTATTTAAAAAATACAACACTTTTGGGTTTTGGGTTTGGTTTTTTTCCCTTCCATTTTTTTTTTTTTTTTCTTTCCTCCTTTCTGTGCAAGGGGTTCATCTTTTAGGCAGTATTGAGGTCAGTCAGACTTCTTAACATTAGAAGTTAGTATATCCAGCTTTGGAAAGGATTTGGAAAGGAAATTGTAGTATCTTCTAAAGATGATGTAAATATTATGTACTCTGGACACTGCCACTGACATGAGAACACAGCCTGGGGAAGTGACCGCTGTGAGGTTATCTCTGTCTCTTGACAGTCCCTAGCTGGTATAGGAGTGATTTCTTCTCAACTGTGCTGAAGCAGCCTCTGCTGTAGCATTGACAAATACATACTCCAGGATTCAGGGAAACAAGTTTAGTTTGCAGATGGGATGTTGGCTCACAGACTAACAGGATAACGGGGGCATGGAAATACACCTACGTGGACTACACAGTTAGTAGAAACTTGCTTGAGCTGAGTGGAGTGCTGTATGTTTACTTGAAGTAAGTAGTTGTAACACATGATTAGCTCTTCAGTATTTCTCTTATTGCTTAAGACATATGTTTCTTCATTCTGAAATATATGCATGCATCCCAGAATGTAATGATTAATCTTTTTTAATTAACTGTACTTGGGATATGATGTCCTCTGAGAGATATGACACAAGATGGAACATATTTTACACCTTCAGGAGTATTTGATTACTTCCCTTCATTTGATGACATTCTGGGCTGGTTTGGTCAGAATATCTATGTGTTTAACCTTTGAGATACCTCTACGGTAAAGCACTCTAGTATTAAAGAAATCTAATTCTAGTACTCCTTACTGCCCTCTTTGACTGTGACTCTTGTTTTCTTGACAGACTTGGAACATACTGCCTAAGCCATCTTTTCTTGCTTTTCTTAACTGTGTTTCAGCCCATTTCAGTGAGGGATCAAAGCAGAGTATTCAAGTGAATTTACTTTATTAAAAGTTTTTAATGACCTTCATGCAGCTAATGCAAGTGAGGTTCGTGTGATCTGGCTTTGTCTGATCTGTCACTAGCACACAACGTACTGGATCAGACACAGAAAACACTCTCTTGCAGTACCTGGTACAGTGGCTGTCAATCAGTATTGGATTTCCAGGCCAGTGCACTCCCTTCTGTTGCATGACTTTCTGAACATGCATTTCAGGTGACCAGCTCAGGTAGAAGGGGACAGTGGGATGTTACATTTGTTGTTTCAGTGTTTGTTGTTGTTGTTTTAGGACTGCTTCTTTTTACCAGCCTGTTAATGCACTGCTTCATTCCTATGGCTTATGTTATCACTTATACACAGATGACATACAGATCCATAATTCCTCTTGGTGTTCTCAGATTTTGCCTTTGTATTTCCCTGCCTGCATCATCTCCATAACTGGATGCATGCTAACCTTTTATTGCAAAAAAAGAAGTCAAAAAGGATTCTCTTTAATCCTGTTGTTTAGGTTTTTCGCTCATAAGTACTTCATACCTCAAATACTGCTTCTCTTTCCTTGCTTCCACAGTACTGTATGAGAATTTTATTCATTATCGTTTATTGCATAATCAACACCTTGCAGCTGAAAACTAGATTTTTTTTTTTCCACAGGAATGTATGCTTTCTCTCTATGCAGATCTTCAAGTCTTTTAATTTTTTTACTCTTCTATTGCAAACCAAAAATGCCCAAAACAACTGGTCTCTGGTCTCTGCAAGTCAGGCACAGCATGAGTTTTATTATAAGAATACCACTTCTCAGTCCAGTGACCTAAATTTTAGATTATAGCAAACACGAAAGCCACTGCCTGGTTTTTTGTGTGGTGTTGTTTTTTGTTTCTTTTTTTTTTTTTTCCCCCGTGTGCAATCATATTTATATGATTTGGCTTCTTTTTGTAGACTTGCTCAGAATATCAATTCTGTTTATAAACTGTGTCTACTCTTTTTCTTTCCTAAACTGTAGGAGCTATAAATATAGTAAAAACTGGTTTTGCACAGATTTTTTTTCTCCCTGGTATCTTCTGTATTAGATTTTGCTGACTTTTAACAGCATCATTTGTCAACTTTTAATGCACTTTGTTTTGATTTAGACTTCATCTAAAGTTAATTTCTGCAGAATATCTACCTTTTTGTTACATGCTATTTATCGTTTAATTTTTGGCTTAGAACTTGTTCTTTATACTCAATATACACTTTATGTTAAAAATGTTTAAATTACTTAATAAGACATAGTCAGACATTGATCACACTGCTGTCATTATTGCTTTACCCTGTTGGCAGTAATGTGAATAGGTATTCTTATTTTCTGCTGATGCCATTCTTGTCCCCTTTTAAAATATCACTTTTAATTTATTTGCAGAATGTTCTCAGTATGATACAATAATAATACAATGTAAGATAGAGAAATATGAGAAATATGCACTTACAGGTGACCTCCCCTTTGCCAGTACTGCAAATGATGCTGGAGACTGGCTTGTGGCATACCTACGGAACTCAGGAGAATTTGCAAAGAGAACAACCAACTGTCCTTTTTTCCCAAGCTATTTTGTTAGTCAGCGCACCCAAAATTAAAATTTTTGTCACATAGTATGTACCTACTCTCTAGCAGAATATCCTGGCAATAGCCACAGGCAAATCTTTTATAAATAAAGTTTCATTTTATATTGATTGCCCAGCATCATTGTACATTTATTTGTGTCATATTTGTGTCCTCTTCTCTTTTGGAAATAGTTTTAAGCTTGGTGTCCTTAACAAAAACTTATAAACATTAACATGGAAAAATATGGGCAAGAGGCAACAGACCTTCAAAACAGATATTAACAGAACTTCACTATCCGCATCGTTCCAACACAGTAGACATTTTCTGGCCAAATCCATGGTGGTCTCGAGGCTTGTCTTTTGTCTCTCTTCTTGAATCTTATCCAAACAATTCTTCTGAAAGCTCTTTGAAGCTGGTAATACCACTGCAGTCAGACTAACAGGTTTTGATGTGCTCTCATTTTATTTCCCCCACTTCTTATATACAGATAAGACATTGGCTATTCTGTATTCATAATACCAACTAACTTTGATAGCTTCATTAAATTCCTTTTCCTGTGTGCCATTTTTCTTTATTTCCTATCTGTAATGGCAATTTGAATTTCCCAACCCAAGGCCTTTAAGTTCTTGGTGGTTTTGCTTTCATTTAGATGTTATATTTACACTTTTTAATCCTAATATGATGAATAATATTTATCTTTTTTTTTTTTGTCTCTTTAGTTTGCTCTGTTGTTAAATATTAATGTCCTTAATGAACACAGAAGTGGTATGTTTAATGTGGGGACTGCAACTAAATTGGCTTTGGCTGAACGTCACTAAAAATCTGGGTTTTTTTTTCTTAATTTTTTACTTTTCTTTCTTATGGCTTAAAAAACTTTTGCTGTTTGCTACATCTCCCTCCAGAGTTATATCTCAGCTTCAATTCTGATAATTCTCAGTTGATCTGTAGACTTTGAGATTTCCAAAATATATGCTTGTTTGATTCTGCTTTTGGAAATAGTTTCATATCCTTCTGCGGTTGCTGCCTTTCCTTTCATGTTTTGTCCTGTTGCTCAAGCTGGAAATCCCTAGTAAGTTTTCAATCTTTGCCTTAAAAGACCTTTGTTTTCTGCTGTAGTTAAGGACTTGAACTCTTTAATAATCTCATCTTTTCCAACTAGTTATCCAAGTCTGTACTTTTGAAATTAAAACAAAACAAAACAAAACAAAAAACAAATCAAAAACCCCTTAGCCCTATGTTACTTTATGAAATCATCTTGCTCTATTATTAGGTTTTTATTTTATCATATAACAACATCAAATAAAATTTATTCTTGTTTTTTCATAGAAAGGTTCAGGTTGGAAGGGTCCTTAAAGATTATCTAGTTCCACCACCCCCCTCTCACCCCCCTCCCTCCTCTCACCCCCAACCCCCTCGCCATTGACAAGGATGCCTCACACTAGAGCAGGTTTCTCAAAGCTTCATCCTACCTGACCTTGACAGCACTGCCAGGGATTGAAGCCGCCACAGCTTCTCTGTGCAACCTGTGCCAGTGCCTCACCATCCTAATCTATCATATGATACTGTAAATAAGCCAAAATCAAAGCAAAGCAAAGCAAAGCCTTCTCCTGCATTTGTGACTTCTTTATCAGTGTCAGCTCTCCTGGTAGTAGTGTTTCCTTATTAGTAGTTGTTATGAATACCTGTGACTCTGCAGTCACATTTGCAGTATTGGCAAAGGGGAGGTCACCTGTAAGAGCATATTTCCCACATTTCTCTATCTTACATTGTATTACTGCTGTATTAAAATTGTAATGTTTGGCACTGAACATTTGGATATCTAATTTGTAATCCATAAGAATTTCTAGTGTTGATCTTTTAAACAAAAAAGCATACAAAAATGTATCAGAAAAACTCCAAACTACTGCACACAAAAACTTCATCTTATAAGTGTGCGATAGTGAAAAAGACTTTTGAGATGGTTTTCTTATGCTCACATAACAGGAATGAACTAATACCTTGAAAGGTAATACACAGAATAAAGTTCATGATGCTTAATGTCCTTTACAGTGTTTGAAATTCTAACCAAAACTTAAACTTTGTAATCAGTGAAGTCTTGGAGAAATAGGCAATGAATTACAGTAAAATTTTGATGTTGAGTACATTAGATGGCATAAAGGGACAAGCATTGTGGTGGAGTACTTGCTATTAACAAGTGCCATGTGCTGTTGCTTTCTGTCCATGTTTTAAAAAGGCATTACCTGTTGTAGAGTTGAAAAGCATCAGCATTTAAGATCTACACTGGAAATACTTTTTTTTTCTTTTCTTAGTATGATGCTTTTAGAATATCTTATCCTTCTATAATGAAAGATTGAAAAGTTCCCCCTTCCCCCCCTACTTCTCCTCCCAAAAAAACCCAAACAAGGACAATTACTACAATTTATGACAAAAATCTTATCAGCCGAATAGGAGAATAATTTCCCAGTCAGCAATTTTGGAAAATTCTGTCAGGAAAGGAATTAATGACTTTAATGATATTATTTCCCAACTGCAACACTTCTCATGGGCATTTTCTGATTTAGTGAACATGTACATCCATTATATCTTTCTCAGACATGAGATTTTGCAGAGCAGTTAAAATATTGAACGAGCTCAGGCCATCCAAGCATTTTTCAGAATTCCTAGAAACACGTGAGTGCTGGCTGTGGGAAGCATGACACCCCCAGTCATTTTATTATCAGTGAATGTTTGCATTGTTCTAAGGAACGCATTGTAGCTTTTACCTCCTCATTTCTGTAGCATGAATCATTAACATTTCGGAAATGAGCTGATTCAGAACAGAAAATGAAGACCATATTTTCCATCTAGATGTGTCTACTTTGGTGCAAAGCAAAAGCTGCAAATGTTTGAATAAGCCACCATTTTAGACCTGTGAGCAGATCTGGTAGACAAACTTGGTGGACATAGTTCATGAAAAGAATTTGAAATAAGCTCTGTTGGGTGCCAGTTGAATGACAGGAAGGGTGTCTTGGGACACTGCTATGCTGAAACAATGTCATGCATGTAAGCTTCCCTTATAACCCCACAAGTCTCAACTGCAGCAACTAAAGTGTACTGCCTTGTTTTGAAACAATTCTTTGTCACTGCAGTTTATCTGCTGCTTGCTTGATATTTTTGGAGAGTTAAGAGCTGTTGAACTACAATGATTATATCCTAAACAAGGGGACCCAGGAGTCCTTCTGAGCTCTTAAGACTTGGTGCTCATGTCAGTCATGTCCTTGGTATTCATATGGATAAAATCTGAATGTATGGCATCGTTTTCTTTGGAAGAGGAAAGGAGCTCTGGTTACAGATGACTTCTCAAGTGGAGGGACACTGGCTGTGGGTAACTGATGGGGGCATTGCGAACTGCATGTAGGACAGTGGGTGCCCAGCTACAGGGTTACTGATTGCAGCAAAATGGCTGCTTATGGCAGCTAAACAGAAGCACTCACAGGCAGGCTGTATAAAAAGCTAAAGCTAACACCAGCGTGTATTATCTCAACAATACCTTATTGTCAAGAAAAGTAATTAACAAAAGTGCAGCCAGAAAGCTAATATGTTGCAGGAAAACAGTAGTGATGACACTTGTTCTTTCTCAGGTGGCAGTATATAATAGAAATTCATTAATAATAAAAACATGCAGATAAGACATGAAACAGAAAATACTTTCATTAAGAAACTACGGTTCTTAAAACCCCGCAGGTTTTCGGGGAAAGTTTTGGCTATTTACAAGCTGGATAAGAAACACTCAAATAGATGCTCCCTGTAGTCGCTACACTACTGGTTTCTTACTGTATTTTCTGCTTCCTTGAAGTCTCTCACCCTCTCACCCTATACACCCACAAAGACATTCTTCTCACTGCTTAACGGATCTCTAGGGCATCTTTATGGGGTTACAGCTGTCTGATGCGCAAACAACACACGATCAAGTGTGTTCATAAGACATTGTGGGAGTGAGGCAGAAGTTGTAAAGCTTGTACAGTTTACTGAAAGTGCACATTTTTATATCTCCTTGGGTTTAGCTAGCTTTAGGATTTCCAACTGTATTATTTTTTGCTGTTGTTTTCTCTCACTTCTGAAAACCTTTGTCTAGCCTAGCTTCCTTCTGCAAGCATGTCCTGTGAGAAGCAGAAAATGCCTTGACTCTGTAAGCACCGTTCAGCAATAACAAAGCCATCCCTATATTATCAACACTGTTTTCAGGACAAATCCAAAGCATAGCCCTATGGTAGCTACTATGAAGAAAATTAACTCTACCCCAGTCAAAATCAGCACAGGGCACTGAATCATATCTACTGTTATGCAGTTCTCCTGCAGTAGGAGAAAAGGACACATTAAAAAATGATTGTGCTCACATGACAGAGGGGAGAAAGAAGAGAAATGTTGCAGTCACCCACAGGAATCCAGGAACAGATGAGAAAAAAATTTTTTTTAGGTCTTGGGAACACGCTGTTGCTGGCTGGGATGAGTGGGAATATTGGGGGATGAGAGTATGGACATTTTACAAGGCCCCATTAAGACTGGACAAGTGTCAAGCCCATCTGAAGGGACAAGACTATGAATAGTGAAGAACAGCAGAAAGGGATTTGATTTCCAAGCAGTGTGGCCAAAGGTAGTAGCTTTTTGAGCAATGAGTACAAAAATACAATCACCATATTAATAAGAAAAACTTGTGAGAGGAGATCAAGAAGGGTTCCATCATGATATCTTATTTTCAAGCCGCATAGTCCTTCACTATTCACTGCTTTCTCTCTCCCTCTCTTTTTAATAGTAGCTTAATCTATTTTGACTTGAAAAGTCTTAAGTATTTTTAATAAGAAACTCAAAACAAGAGTGTTTCAAGTTTTCTGGAAAGAAGTCACATTTTTACTGCTCAAGCAATCACTGAATATGTCCAGTGTTCACAAATATTTTTACAAAATTGACTGATACTGCAGCTAACGGACTGTTCCCAGGGGAAAAAAATCTGTATGTTATTAATGCTTTGAATACTTAATGCCCTATGGGCACCCAGTGTGTTATGAAAGATAAATAAAATTTAAATTGATAATTTATGCAATAAAAACATCATATCTCAGTACCATGATGTATGGCATATATTCCACTTCAGAGGAGTGTTCATATATCATACATATCACATGCAGCTCTAGTCATGAATTATTTGTTTGTTCTGTAGCACGCGTGCAGCACATGATAGATTAAAAGACACAGTCCAAGTTACAGCTGACATATTAAAGTATTGCTGTGCATGGAGATATTATTTATAAAAGAAATATTATACAATCATAACCTTTCAATGGGGCCTGTTTTCTTTCTCTTTCAGTGCATAATAATAGTAAATAAGGTAAAAATCTTGAGGAAAGCATTAAAGTTTGTATTTTCAAAGCAGTATCCTCCCTGCAGTTTTATCTAGTTGGGTGCTCACGCTGGTATCTCTATTAAGAGCTGATGTTCAGTTCATGTTAAAAAGAGAGCATGAGACTTGACCTCTTTTGCAGCTCATATCTGCAAGTTAATAGGGGATCATCCTATGCTGTGGGCTGGTATTTCTTTGACAGGCTGCTGCATTTTGCTGGTAACTGCAAAGGTATTGCATAGTCATACTGTGTCAGGACGAGGACCCAAAGTAAGCTATTAATACTTCACTATGCTCAATCCTGTATTTGTCCAAACTTCGGTGTTAGCATGGTTTCATCTGTGGAGTCAGGACTATAATCTCAGTGACAATCTCACTGGCACAGGTTGCCAAAGAAGCTCTGGCTGCCCCATCCCTGGCAGTGTTCAAGGCCAGATTGAACAGGGCTTGGAGCAACCTGGTCTAGTGGTAGGTGCCCCTTGGCCATGGCAGGGGGGTTGGAACTGGATGAGCTTTAAGGTCCCTTCCAACCCAAACTGTTCTATGATACTATGGCATTGCTGTCTGTGAATGTAAAATGAATTATGCCTTGAAGAAATTAATCAGAATATACTCACTAAGATAAAGCCTTAGTCATGGAAATCCTGGCTACTTTTCCTCTCTTCCTTTTGGAGGCAGATATTTGAATATGAAAACATATTTTAAAGCTAAGGTATATTAACTGGTTAAGAGTAACTCAGTAAACAGATGGTATCAGATGTCTGGAAGACTCTGAACAGAACTGCTGTTCTAGATGATAATATGTTTTGCCCAAGCTTTGGATGCTTTGGAAGCCTGAGTTTAAACACAAAGATGGGAGCTTTATTTGCATGCATGTTTCGTTTAGTCACAAACCATCAGGAAGTTATATGTATGCAGTGTTACAGAAATATCTATTCAATCATTTATAGATGAAGTTTTCAAATTTACATACTTAATTGCAGAGAAGACACAAGTGAATGCCAACGCATAAAATCAAGATTTGTTAGTGCAGAAGGAAAAGAGCATAAAGAATAACTGTGTGTATATGTATGGAATTGATACTCATTTTGATTTATTGTGATCATTTTGTTACATGAAAAAGGAAAAAGATTCTTATTTAGTAGATTCTTAGGGACAACTGAGAAATTAGTGGTTAATTTGTTCAAGATATTTTTTTACTACCTTCAAGTGGTGACTGAATTCTTTGCATGTATTGTATACATACAAATATTATCATGCTACCTATACAGCCTCCCTCCAGTAAATAGAAACCAACCTTCTATACTGAAACCCTTGTGGTATAGTCACTGGGAGGATTGCCATGGCTTGAGGAGGATGAGGTTTTCATCCCCAGTCATCCTTTTGTGAAGAATGTTATTTATGATGCTGGAAATCACTATCCCAGTATGGGATATGATGTTAAATATAAGCATGTTTTTAATATTAACAAAATCCAATTTGCTTCAAAATCTGCTATTATTAAAGTAATCATAACCCAAACCCATTATAAATTTAAGCATATCAAAAATTGAATCCTGACTTTGCTGTAAAATAAATCAGGGTATTTATTTCATCAAAACTGTAAATAAATAACTTGACAAATATTTGCAAATAAAATGAGCTAAAACTCAAAGAAGTGTTTGAGGGTTTTTTTCTTCCTTTTTTAATAATTTTCTTTATATTTTTATTTATTAATTTCTAGGCAAAAGGTAATCTCTATTTTTTGCCTTGGGGCAGGAGATAGAAAACTGAATCTAAAATTCCCTATTTATTTCTAAATAATACAGTACTGTATAGAAAAGTCATAAAAACAGAGACTGCAAATTGAATTCCAATAACTATGCTGGGAAAAACAAACCTCCATCTAGTAAATGGGAAAGCATTATTGACAATTATATGCAAATTACCAGGCTTTTGGCAGACTCGTCAAAACTATTATCCTATGGCAAGTCTGTAAATTACATAGCTATGCCAGCAATGTAGAATTGTTCATTATACTTTATTGATACATTTACGTTGTGTTATATTGGAATATTTTGCTACAGGTCTTCAGAGGCTTTCTTGTTTGCTTATTTTTGTGCCTGTGTTTCTCTTTGAGTTTTGTACTTACCCCCACCCTCGGAGTCGGAGCTTCTGATTGAGTCACTGGGCCCAGAGGGAATCAACTTTCATCAGGAACATCACCAGCTGTTCTTCTTAGCATCCTGAAGGCCACCAAGCATGCAGGCAAAAATGGGGTGTCATTTTATTATCGTAAGGCTTCCCTGGAGACCTGTGTGTATCCTTTCTTTCCAAACCCTGCCCATTCTTCATCTCAGGTCATGTATTCTTCTGCCCTAAATTGAGTAGCCTGTGTTTCTTCTTGAGCTGAGAACACATTTTCTACTATGCTACAAAGTTTGCATGCTCTCTCTCTCTCTATTATAGCTTATATTTAATAAACGAGGAACAGGCACCCTGTTTATGTTTATTCATAACAAGTTTAGATGTTACTTTTGAAGATGAAGAAACAAGTTTGATGATATACAATATCAGCTACACGCTCTGCACTGATAGCAAACTTTAGCAATCAAGGAAAGATAAAAAGGTTTCAGAGAATTTAATCACGCACTTCAAAGTAGGCTTAAGAACATATATTTCAGAAATTGAGATAAAATATGAATGTTTAATTTATCTTCTTTCTTTTTCACCATGGCTGTTTCTGATTCTGTTGCTAATAACCTCATTGCTTCTGTCAGCCAACACCTCGTGTGTTTTTAGCTGATGCTTTTTTTTTTTTCCTTCCTTTCCTGAAGTAACTTTTGTTGAAGAAAGAATCTTTTAATTAGCTTTTAGTTTCCCAAAGGGTGTGACTGGTGCTTAATTTTACTTGGGTAGGGACCACAAATAGTTTGGGGTCACTCAATAAATTTCACAGTTACTGGAAACCAGGAAATTGGTGTAAAAATGACCAAGACATAATCAGCAACATGCTAAGACTCACCTCTAGGTGAACCTTCCCTCTAGTAGAGAACCCTATTTCTTGAGTAACCTCTGATGATATCTGTACATGATGGTGAGGACAACCATACTCTGCTGGGATTTTTTTGGCTGGTTGCATCGTACCATAAGAAAGAAGTTTCTCTAGTGTGACCTGAAGTAATTGCAGACTGTGTTTGGGCAATGTATATCATCAAATATGAAGCACCATCTTGCTAATTATTTGCCCTTTTCTCTTCTGGATGTTGTTAATTGGATTTTGGTGTTAAGGACATGTACAAACAGAGATATGTTTATCTCTGCCCTTTCTCATAAAAGGATAGGTTAATTCTTGCCCTGAAATCATAAGCAAAAAATTTAATTTTACCCAAGAGCATTTTTTTCCCCCAGAATTAATATACTTGTCCAAATTATATAGCTGGCTTCTATGTCTGATGTGATACATGCAATGGAGAAAAGCACCTCTTTATGTCCTTCAGGTCTTTCAGGTCTTCAGAGTGGCAGAGTCTGAATGAAGGGCAGCTGTCACATAAGGAAATACAATTTTCGGCAAAACTAAATTTCATATTCTTTTTACATCTCCTACTGAAATGTAGTTCTGGTACATGTTGATGATAGTTATCATCATAGGTTCCTTTCTTTTTCCATACTTCAGTTATAAAGGTGTCAAATTGAAGATAAGACATGATGACTTGGGTTAGCATATATCTGAATCATATCTTGTACTAAAAGTTACTAAAGTTAGAAAGTCTACCTAGTCTTACGTAATTTTCTAGGGGATGAATCTTGAGGAAACTTATTTGATTTCCTTTGTTTAGCTTTTCTTTGTGGTGGCTCCAGAAAGTGATCATGATGGAACAATGAAATCTAATCAAAGAAACAAGGGATTAGGTGTCTAGATGGCAGATAGTGCTGTCAGCAAAGTTGCTAGTTAGTGTAGAAAGCTGTTAGCTTGCTATAACAGGCACTAAAGGCATAAGTGAACTTCCAAATGTTGTCAGTTACCAGTTTTATGGAAATGAGGGTGCTCATCTACTATTTTAGGTTCTGAAATTTTGAGACTTGCCAGAGCAGAATCTCTCTGATACTGATTAGCATGTTGAATCACTTGATCAGATGTGTGCATCAGCTAAAATGAGGGGAACTTAGGAATCAAAGGAGAGGAAATTATCCTTTATATCCTGTACTTTCTTTGGTGTTCAAAACTAACTGATTGGAAAATAAGAGGAAATCTCCCACATTTATGCTGCATGCATCTCTCAATGTTTCCATAGGACAGAGGAAGAATCAGGCTTAGCACTGTGTCCTGCTAGCTACTGAGGAGCATGAGCTTTGTGAAGAGTTGAGGGCTGTATCTTTCTGGGTTGCCACTCTGGCTGTAGATGATTGGGATTAAAGGTTTCTGTTAATGGGGAGAATATTAAGAACCATCTGAAAATTTATTACAGTTTAATATTGCCATTTAATATCCAGCCTGTGGCCAGTGTAAAGTACTCAGAATAAGATGTTTTCTTTCATGTTATCAGGCACAGTTCAGATAAACAAACATTAATAACTTGAGCAACTTCAGGAGTTGGGGCATGCAAGGGATATTGGTCTAAAGGTCAGCCTTATGAACTTCAAATTCAAGCACAACATTAAAAATAGACGGTTCAGTAATTTTAACAGTGTGCCCACATATTCCATTTGAACAGCAGGACTGTGATTTCGGCATATTAGTGCTGCTGAGTGACTGACCTCCTGCTGCGTTTTGGGTCTGTGCAACGCCAGCTTTTCAGTGTATCTGGCTTCTTTCCCAGCGCTGCCTCAGGATACTTTCCAAAGGCGAAAATGCACTTCTTAACAGCTACAAGCTACCTCTGTGTCTTAGCCTTTCTTTTTTTCCATTTTTTTCCCCATTTTTCTTTTTCTCTTGTTCTTCTTCCTGCAGTAGAATGCACAGGTTACTAAGAGATTTACCCCAGTTACAGTTCATTTACAGCTGATTTTAGAAACAGTGAGAGCAGAACACTTGGAATTGGAGTATGTCTGCTACCTACCTGGCTGAAGGAAGTGCGTAAATCCAGATATTAAAATAAATAAAGAACCAGCTGTTTTATGAAAACTCTAGAACCTTAAAACCTTTGTTCGTTCTGTATTTTACCTGATTATCTGAACCTGTTCTCACTTTCCTAGCAAACAGCTGCAAAGAGAGATGCAAATAGACAAAAGGGAAAAGCAAAGAGGATTTTTTAAACCCATACTGTTAGAGTATGAGGAGTTTAGACAGAGAAAATCCTTCCCTTTGCCTTCTCTGTTTAAAATGAATTGCTGCAGATACTGTTCTACGTAACTAGTGGATTACCTACCGCTAGCTGCGGGGTATTTTGTGAGAGTTGTGAAGCTGGTAGGTTAGGTTACATATTTTGTTCTGTTGCTATAAAGCATGGGGCATCCCTGTCTTGTATTATGTTTGATTTCCATGAGACCAGTGGTGGTGGAAGAGTAGAAAAGCGTCACTTGTTAAACCTGGAAAGAGCTGTTTTCTCTAGTCCCCTTCAGAGAATGTGTGGTCTCTGTAGCCCTTGGAATTCTGCCTGATTAGAAGAAAAAGCCAAATAATTTGACAGTGCCTTAGTAGCTTGCTTGTCTTTCCAGAATGTGACAAGTGCCTGAGGAAAGGCAAACAACTCACATTTTGAGAGAGAAGGGAGTATTAAGTGCTGTTGATTTCAGAGGGGGAAAAAAAAGCCTTTGCATGGCAAATGAAAATAGAAATGCAAATTAGCTCCAAATACTTAACATATCTGATAAACAATTGTATAAAAATAGAAAGTAGAGGCAATGAAGACCTTCAGATATTCAGTATTCATGCTCGCTGTCAGTGTGGCCTCACTTAGCTGAGGAGTGTGCCTGTGTATGCTGCCAGGCATGAGCATGTATTCTTTTCGGTCAGTTAGACCTTTCTGTGACACCTACAAGCATCAGTTCCCAAACATCTGTATTTATAGTCACACTAATGATTAAAATCATATCATGGCAACTGAAACTACATGCGCTGGATAAAACACTGCTCAGCATTGCCTGAAGTGCCAGAAAAAAGGTATAATGGAAAATTAAGGATCTAGGGGAAAAAGGGAAGAAGAACATAGTTGAAGCTTATTGCGTTGTTCAGGGGTGTCAGTGTGTGCAGATCATGTCTGAGCTGATTGTGCCTGATCTACTTAATGGTTGTTTTCTCAAAGCTGTATTTCAGCTATTCCACAGTTTAGGAAAACATCTTATTCTGTCACCTCCAGATACCTACTACAGAGAACTATATATAATAATGTAGCTTATAAAGAAGCATGACAAAAGCAAAGAATACTGAATCCCCTGGGCCTAAGGTGCAGCACAGCTCTGTAAGAAGTTTTTAAAAGACTTTTTGAGAAGGAGTGCACTGCTTCAGTGTGAAGGATCCGTACTCCCGTGTCTCTCAACCCGTAGGCCAGTTACTTGAATTCTGATAGTATTTGTTTTCTGTTATGGTGTTTCTCTGTAAGAAACACAGATTTTTCAAAATGCAAACACCTGCTTTTCTGTGTTCTTTCAGAATACTCAGTAGAAACAGAAGCAATAATTTGTAGTGAGATTTGAATTTCCATTTCCAGGCAAGACCATTGCAAGTGTTACAATTTCTGCTTAACCTGTTGTATAAACAGGCACCATAAAACACATCGGTACCTCTCCAATCAAGGTTTGTCTAAGGAAAAAGAAATTCTGAAGCGATGTCTTAAAAGAAGATTTAGCATTAGATTGGATCATTTTAAATATTTTTGATTTTCAAGGATATATTCTTTATGACCATTGAGTTCTTCAGCCTTTTTAAAGTCCAGTTGTTGAACTCTTCCAGTGTCTCACCATTATCACACTAAAGAATTTTTTCCAGATATCTAATCTAAATCTTAGACCAAGATCCTAATTCATTATTATTGGCTAAAGTTGAGTGATTTCTCTTGAGAAAATATAACACAAACTCTCCTTAGCTCAGTAGGATGTCTATGGGCTTATTCCCCACATGGGAAAAATATCTAGTAAATACTAAGTTTACCAGTTTTGCTCTTTAATAATGTGGGGTTTATAACTCCTTATACCTTTAGGACTTAATCCTTTCATCAATCAGCAAATCAAGTAATGGCATTCAACATTAATAAGACAGAAGTGAATGATTGCTTTTTCTTTGAAACAGCAAAACTCTTGTGCAGATATGCTTTGGCTAATGTGAGTTCCACTTCTGTGTTGCAGATTTAAGAGTTGGAAGTGCGTACTTACACTGTTCTTCCTCCATCAGCTT
Source organism: Psittacus erithacus (assembly GCA_009867235.2). NCBI lineage: Eukaryota > Metazoa > Chordata > Aves > Psittaciformes > Psittacidae > Psittacus > Psittacus erithacus. Next base: position 34,572 of record WYDI02032783.1, read on the forward strand.
GCTTGTTAGTTCCCCTAGTCAACCTGAATAAGGTGTTCACACTGTCTTCAAGGAGTTATGGTCTGTTGTGCCCAGTGACTAGCCAGTGTTTGCAAAAGCTCTTGGGACATTGCCTTGTGGTTTACCCAGAGGGGCTATGGTGTTTCTGCAGAAATGGCAGCTTCCTGTATCTGAGGGGAAAAAAAGCAATGAGGGATTGGTGGTGTAGTTGGGTGGTAGACTCAGAGGCAGTAAATCAGTATTCTGGTTTTTCTCTTCAAGCTTAAGCCTTGAAATTTTGGTGAGAAATCAGAATCTATTTCCTTTTCTCTGAACACAGGTGCAGTAATTTTGAATTGCTTCTGTCATGACTGGAACTGTTGTGAAATGCTCCATGTGTGCTCATTGCTCCCTCTAGCCTCTCTGTGCAAATTGCTGCCTTGAATTTACATCTAGTTTCCCTAATGACTCTCACAGCGCTCTGGTTTTCTTCTTATTGAAAGGTACTACATGGTGGGATATCCTGAATACCTTGATATCCTTATTTTTTATTGAGAAAAACAATAGCTTCTTGAAAGTCCCATTTTCAAGGGATGTGACATGGTTTGAGAAGTTTTTTCCTTTCAGAAACCTCATTTTCCCCCCTTTTCTTCTGACAGCCTATTTATCTCACCTTAACCAAATCATCTACATAGATAATAATTCATATTCTAGTTGCCAATTGGTGTTTTTTTATGTTTCATTTGTGTAGGGGAGAGGTAAGTAAATCCATATTCTTTCCAGCTGAAATTACCATTTATTACAGTTTGCTGTGTTGTATTTCATTCTCTATATAGTCAGAAATATAAAGTGAGTACTTTTTCTCAAAACTTTCATATTGTTTTTACAGTTTTCCTTTTCACATTCTATTCCCCCCCTGTCTTGGGTTCAGCAGTAGCAGTCATTTTTCTCCTCCTTAGTAGCTGGTGCAGTGCTGTGTTTTCGACTTTCAGCCTGGGAACAGTGCTGATAACACCGATGTTTCTAGCTGCTGCTCAGTAATGTTTATTTTGGCCAAGGGCTTTCTGAGTCTCATGCTCTGCCAGGGAGGAGGGGAAGCTGGGAGGAAGCAGAGGCAGGACACCTGACCCAAACCAACCAAAGAGGT
>WYDI02032784.1:8436-31014 GCA_009867235.2 Psittacus erithacus
GGAAGGTGTCCCTGCCCGTGGCAGGGGTTGGAACTGGATGAGCTTTAAGGTCCCTTCCAACACAAACCAGTCTGTGATACATAAAAGGCATAATATGCAAGAGTGATAAAATTACCAGCAGGGGATTTTGTGGCTTTATCCGGGTTCCCTGAAGCTGTTCTGAGTAGTTATTTAAAGCCCCCTTTAATAGAATGTGGTAAGCATGGAGTTAATTTATGGAGATGTTAATTGATGTGAAAACAAGGGGTGGATCAAATCTGAAGTAAGAGAAAGGAGCAGAAGGAAGTGACACTGGAAATGACGTGGTGATGTCTGTGCAGTCATGCAAGAGAAGAAGCAAGGATGATCTTGCATGATTCTGTGTAAATCCTGATGCAGCACACCTCTTATCTAAAGAAGACGGGAAGAATACTTGTGCCAGGTGGCAGCATTCTTATCTAGGAATCACATTTTTAACACTTACATACACATGCAGGACTTTCCCATAACCACATGGCAGAAACAGATTTGTTCCCACTTGAACCATGATAAGGCAGGTAACAATCCAGTATGCTTTGGGGTATATAGACAGTATCACTTCATAGGTAAGCTGTATCTCCACCTTCTTCTGTGGCAGCTATGCCCTCTAGCTGTGCCAAATTAAGATATAAAATGGAAGAAATGGCTTGTTCACACAAATTGCATTGGTTATAATTGAAAACCCCTGTCTCTTCAGTTATGGTGTGGAAGCTGTTGGTTTCTTTTGAGTTTTCCTTAGCTTTACAGATGGGAAAATGAGACATGGGGTGGTGAAGTGACTTGTCTAGCATCACCCAGCAGGTTGGGCAGCATGAAAGTACATTTTTATGCCTGGTGACAAGGCCTTATAATTGATAAATAGGGTGCAGTGTAGCCAGTGTTTTTATGGGGCTGGAAAACTGCTGTTAGAGGAAGTGAAGTCAGAAAACTGCTGTGTGCAGAATGAATCCCAATGAAAATGTGAACCCTGACTATAACCTGTGAATTTCAATTGTCAGCTCCTTATTCTCCTGGTTTTTAAGGGGCATTGGTTTGCAAATTCTTGAGGCTTGTGCTTTCTTCCGTGTTCCAAATTTCTGGCTCATGCAATAGCAGAAGAGCTCCAGGTTGGGCACCTGCTTCTTAGGTAAGCAGGCAGTGAACAGAAAGAACTGAATAAAGTGTGTTGTTCTCATTGCCCTTGACAAGGCTATTTCTGTGAGTGCTCTAAAGGGCTTTCCTTTAACCTCATCCTTTAAGGCTGACAGGATGAGTGGTGATCCCAGTTCTCTCTTAAGAGTGTTCTGCTTTCTGTAGCAGTCATTGCTTCTTGCTCTGTACATGCTCAGTTTGGCCTGTTGGATGCTTTCTGTGCACGGGCCAACTCATGGGCATGAAGGGCAAGTGTTGTCATGTCTGTACCAAGGCATTGTAACCTAAGAAAGAATCATCTTGGTGATCAAAAACAAACAGTTTTAGCTTGTGAAACAAAATTGGTCTGCAAGATAGCCAACGTATTTGCTCCAGTAAGGCTCTCTGCTCTGGAAAGCGTAGGATTAGAGTTCTCCTTCAATTTTTGGTTCTTTATTTCTAATGACATCATTGTGCTTCATCAGATAGAGCCTGTACTAATGTAATGCTTGTCTAATACGACATGGTAATTACAAGAGAGAACAAAAGGCCTGTTTGCCTACACATGTATTTGTTAGGAAATAAAACTCAGCATTCAACAAGTAAAACATCAAAAGCAGCTTGGCGGATAAATGGGTTACATGATGTGACCAAGTTCTACTGAGACAGCTCATGCGACTAAGCTTATTCATGGTTTCCTTCAGTCATTAGCTAATGATATCTTGCTGTAATGCCTGTGTGCTCAGTGTGTATATTTAAGCACAAATTGTGAGTAGAAGAGTGAGAATGTAAAACTCAGTGGCTAAAGCACGGCAGTGGGAAGCCTGGGGTCAGCACTAAGAGCAAATCTCTCCCCACCTTCCCACTTGTATAGCTCCCTGGGAACCGTATGTATATAAATGAAAATAAATACATATATATTTAAATAAAACACTATATGCATAGAAATGAAATGTACTTTATGCTAATGTTGTACTATGAAGATGTTTAAACACAAAGCACTGTTGAGGAACTCCTTAGATATACTTGGACATGCTGATTTCTGTTGGTAGCAAAGCTAGTGTAGTGGTTTTGATTTATCTAGTTGGTGCAAGAGAAAAGGGTAGGGGGAAGAGTGTGGCCAAAAATAAAATACAGGTGGATATGGAATGCAGTTCTGATGGTTAAACTGTTACCTTTCCATGACATAGAATGGTGTTTCTTTTTAAAGGAATAGAATTGGTACATCAGCCTTAGATTTGAATATTAGGTACTACTGGCTTTTTTGGTTATTCATGACAATTTCTGATAAAATAGATCTGAGTATAGATGCAAAGAAAACTTAGTTGTCATATTTCAGTCACTTATTTCAGTTGTGTTGTGAAAGAACAGAATCATTTTACTCCTTTCTTCCTGAATACATGGATCCGGGCTTAAACTCACGAGAAGTGTGCTCTCGGGTCAGATTTGTCAGATCCTGGCATTTTCACAGTCATTTGAGCAAGCAGAACTCTTTTATTGGCATGATATTCTTTACAGAAGCAGCTTAAAAATACAGAACCGTACTGCAAGCAGTAGAGCTTCTATTTGCAATCAGAGAGAATTCATTTCTTAGTAATGTTGGTGAAATCTGTGATCCTTTGCTAGATCCTAGTTACAAAACGAGTACAATTTAAGTATTCGCATTGTTGCTGGGCGAGAGCTCCAGAGGCGCTACATGTGTGTACAATACATACATGCTTTAGAGAGCTGCATTTACTGCACTACAAATAATATCAGATTTGCTTTTTAACTTGTTTTCCTGTAGACCATTTTAGTAGGAGAGGAGTGAAAAACGTTTCATGCAAGTAGCCTCAAAAGGGAGATTCTGAGTCGGGTACAACTATTCAAGTGATCTAGCATGTGCACAGAATACTCTGAGATCTCACTCTCTTGGTACAGCCATCTGGATGACTCAGTGGCAATTTGCTGGCATCAGCAGTGACTGAATTTGCAGGTTTCTTTGTTTCCATCTGGAATAACACTTAAGCAGTCACTGGGCACATCAGGAGTCATGCCATTATCCGCTCCGGATGGATAGTACAGCTGTCCTGGCAGTTTTGTTGCAAGGTTGTGTTTTTCTCTTGCTGTCACTTTTCCATTCCACTGGCATGCAGTGCAAGAACTCACTTCAAATCGGAGCAAGTTGGAGGATTTAAGCGTCACTCCTGACCGTGCCCTTCTCATGGGACGCCAACAGGAGGATGTGGGGGGATGAAGTGGTTTTTTCCAGTTGCACAACTTGTGCTGGCTGCACCTTTATTTATCGTGGTGATGGCCTCACAACACAAGCATATGTCCTCGTCCCAAGCTGGAAGCCCTGTCATTCCTCCTGAGCAGATCCCCAGCACGGCTTGTCCGCAGCACAGCGATGCTTTTTGCTCTTGTTTGATTGTCTATCATGAGTCCTTCACACTTGCTGCTGAAATGGTGGATCAGGTCTAGTTTCCGGTGGTGTTCCAGGCTACCTGAAGTGTAGCCCAGGACTGGTGGCAACATTCCTGAGTTGCTCCCTCAAATCCCTTCTCTGGGGATTCTGCCTGTTACATGTAATAAAGAAGTGTGTGATCACAGCCTGGATTCCTGCAGTGGTGATGGTTAGTCCTGCTACTATGAGAAAATCCATCGGTACTTTGGTGCTTATAATTACTCCCAGTTTTATTGTCAAAGAACTTGATTCCTTGGATGAAGGCGGAAGAAATCTACTTCAGGGGTTTTTTAATGCAGAAGTTTGAGTTGGGTTCATACTGGGAAGGATGGTGGATTATGGCTCGTCATTCATTTATTGGTCATGCCTCTTTGTGCAGATTGGTGTTAATTGTGAGCTCTGGGCTTTTACAGATAAGGTTTGTTAATATAATGAGCAAGAACTGTGTCTGGCAGAAGGCAAATAAAAGCCAACCATGGCCATTTTTGGTCTCCTGCCTGGCTGTCCTGTGAAACTGGAATTAAACCATTCAAAGGGAGTCCACAGTCTCTGTAGCATTAGGATGAGAGTTTTCCAGAGCTGAATTCCCTTCCTCCCCCTTGCTGCAGTATCCCCAGGCACACCTGAGCTTCTCCTGAAGTCTTCCAGAACCTGTTAGTCCAGGCTGCCTTGCACAAAACAGACTGGCTCTGGCCACAAGCCTGACTGCAGGGGTACTGGGACCCACATGCACTTGCTGTTGTGCTCACTAAGAACAAACTCAAACTGCTATTAAGTGTTTAAGAGACTAGTGTGGATCAGGTAGAGCAGTTGTGATGACAGCATCTGATCTTTCTGCCTCAGAGCTACTGACCGTGGAGAAAAGAAAGGGGACACTGCATTTGTTCCTCCACTGAGGGCTCCTCCAGTGTGATGACACTGAAAAGAGACACATGCACACATGAACTCCTGTGTGGTTAGCAGACCTGACTACAGGGGAAAAAAGCTCGGAACAAAGGACTGACTCAAAATACTGACTTTCCACAGGTTGTCTGAAGCTGTAAGAATAAATAACAAATGATGAGAGTGTAGTTTATGTTGTGGCTCTAAAGGAGGGACCAGTGTTTCCATTTAAAAGTATTAAACTTGTCAGAAGTTTCACTTCAGACACAACCTGAATGGTTTCAGAAAGCAGTCCAACCTGATCTGTTTCTTTGGTTTTGGGCTGCTGCTTCTGTATTTCCTACCAGGGCTTAAGTTGCAGAGGCAGACCTCTCAGACTGCTAAAATGGTTCAAAACAAGGGCAGCCCCAAGGATCTGGAAAGACAAGGGAGGGGGAAGCCTGTGGGCAGACTCCTAAGGGAGGGTTCCTGGAGACTGGATGCAGTGGGAGTATGTCTGTGTTGAGGCCTTGGCAGTGATTTATCATAGAATAGTTTGGATTGGAAAGGACCCTCAGGGGTCCTGTAGTCCAACCCCCCTGCAATCACTGCGTGTTACTCCAGAAGACTGAAGGTCTTATCCCCAAATGGAGCAGTTCAAAACATGGCAGACCCCTAAAATGCCAAGAGAGAGAAGATGGTAACTAATCCCCTAGGGCAGATCTGTTGTACACCCTGGTGGAGCAGAGCAGGAGTGGCTAAAGCCCTTCTCCTGTTGGGGCATCTGTTGGTGCTGCCGTGCCCACCCAGCTCCTAACCCCTTCCCAGCCCCGACCCTTCCCATGGGGAGTTTGGACAGCGCTGGAAGTGAGTGAATCTCCTTTTTATAGCTGTGGGTGGCTGGCTGTGAACGCTCAGGTTTCACCCGCCGCCTGCTCCCTCTGTCAAGGGAGCCTGTGTCAGGGAGCAGCTGGTGCACGCGGGGCACAGAATGCATCGAGTCAGTGCGCAGCGGCAGCAAGGTGCTGCTTCCCACTCTGGAATCATCAGTTTTCCCTCCCTGCTGGGCTCTGCTCTCCCGGCAGACGCTTGGCTGGGACATGGCCCCACATTGTTGTTAGCTGAGCGCACCTCAGATCTATTTTTCCGGCAAATGCAATTTGCTGGCGTCACCGCCCTTCCCTCCGGATCCTGGGAGAGGTGGCTGCCGGGAATGTTGTGGATCCCAGGTTGTGATAGTGGAAGGTGAACTGGCAAATGCTTGTTGGCGATGGGGTCCTGAAGCCGTCCCCCAGACAGCGTGTGTTGGGCAGAGGGATGTGATTTCCCGGTAGGGTGATTTTAAAGTGACTCACTGTCGGCAGTGGATCCTGGTGCAGACCTTGGCATGAGATCGTCCTTGTTCTGCAACTGGAAAAGCCAACTTCAAGTTACTTCTCTGTGTGCAGTTTCCAGGCCTGGATCTCCTCTGTGCCTGTTTCAGAACGTTTTCCTTTGTTTGTGGAGGGTATTCTAGTGAGTAAAAGGAAATGCAACATCAGGGCTCTGACTTTGATCTTGTTCCTTTTAGGCCTATTATCTTTATTTTATTCGCTTACCTAAGTAACAGCCTTTATTCTCTGCAGTTTCATTGCTCACAGGAATTCTCCGGAATCATGTGTTAAGGGGACACTCATATGGGAAGAACACTCAAAATCTGATTGGTGAAAGAGTTAATTCCTCATGAATTAGTATGTTAATGAGTCCAGAAGCGACAGTAAATATTTCTGCAGCTTAAACACCCCTTTAAAAATAGGGTTTCCAACACTTGCACCATATGTCCCCTTATTAAATTCTCCTCTTACTGAATAATGACATTACCCTCTGAATGACAGAGGTGCTTGTTACATGATCTGACTTACAGATACATCTGGAACTTAGCCCTCGCAGGGCCTCAAAATAGAATGACTGATGCAGGAAGAACTTACTAGAGGACTTGTGAGGGCTCTTGGTACAAACCACTTCCACCCTTGCCAGAGCTTTGACATTGTCCAGTGGGCATATGCAGACAGTACAGGGGTTATTTTATCTTGCTTTTCAGCATTTTCCTCTTCATTATCCTGTCTTCCCTTCTCCCTCAGCATTTACTGAACCAGATCCTCCCCTAGCTGAAAGGGAATATATTCTGGAGTATGCAGCAGAAGTAACTCTTTATATAGCCAGAGGGAAGAACAGTACCAACAAACACTGTGCTTCTGATGGGGTTAGGCTTCCATGAAAGTAGCTTTTCAGATGTTATCTATAGGCTGGGTTCTGAGAGGTGTTACAGAAATGCCTCTGGTCCTGTGGGCACTTGCGTGAATTGGAGGAGCTCCATCTGAAGGGGGTGGGCTGGTGGCTAAGCACAAGTAATGCATGCTAAATACGAAATGCTGTTGTAATTAGGCAGGTGTTTTAAAGCCTAAGTTGGTATTTGTGAGAAGTGTGGGGGGTGAAAGCCTCATACATAGGCAGACTTACTAGCTTCCTTTCTTCTTTTGCATGAAGATCTGGGGTGTGAGCACCTGCTGTTAGCTGCACTAACGCAAAAGTGTCTGAACTTCTCCTATAGAGCTGATACCACTTTTAGAACAGACCTTTAGCATTGTATTGAGCTACCAACAAGCACAATGTGATGTTTTTAACTTCTAGGAAAGCCAGTCATCAGCAAATGGTCCATCTCGTGATAGCCCCAAGCAGCCGCCAGCAAGAGAAGTAAACATGGGATACCCCAAGCTCCGGGCCGGCTATATCCCTATTCCTGTTATCCATGAAGGCATCAACGGCAGACAGCAGCACCCATGCTTTTCCGCTCCGCAGCCCGGTGTGCAGCGGTACAAGACAGAAGCTGTCCCTACCACGGTGCAGGCACAGCCACCTCTGAGGGGGGCCTATGCTGGCCCCGAGTCCTCTCCAAGGGGACCGGTGGAGGCTTCTCAAGCGGATAAACAATGTGGACAGACACCGGCAGCTGCAGCAGCCCCAGCGCCGGCCACGCATGGACCCGAGGTAACTTGTCAGTGTTGCTGGGGTGTGTTTGCATTGGTCTTTGCAGCATGTATGACCTGAATGTCACACGGGGAGTTGATCCTTCAGAAAGCCAGACTTGCCACAGGATTACATTTTCCCAATACTTCCCAAGAGTATTCAAATGCAAAAGTGCACAGTCAGGGCAGCGTAAATATGTGAGGATTTCTTCTAGCATGGCCTGCTTTCGGTCTGCAGTGATTCTGCAGAACTAAATGCATGGAAATGGCTCCTACAGAAAGGCAGCCTCTGAGCTGTGAGGCCCTGCAGCAAGGGAGGGTTGTTTTGGGGTTATTCTGCTTCCCCCACAAGTAGAGGGCACAGACAGGTTCCTGTGTTGTGCATCATGAGTCAGACAGTGAAGTGAACAAAAGTGGGAGAGACAGAAATAAAAGTGGCCAGGTAGCTAACAAGCCAGGCGGCTTCAGAAGTGCTACTGCTGTGATCTTTGCTTGCCAGTTTAATATTTCAGTTGTATTAAGCATATGGATTTACATACATATAGCTTTAAAAGTGAATTGTAAAGGAATTTGGTTCTTCAGAGGCATGTTAAAGTATTTTCAAGCTATGAACTTCACTGAACAAAAGAGTCACCCTGTTTGCTTTGTGTGTCAGGAGGTAGGACTTTGGTTTGCCTGTTCTGTCTGGAGAATGAGCAGAATTGGTATTCCTGTAGTACCTGGAAACCAACCTCATCTTTATTCAAAGTAAGATGAGCAGGAAACGCAGCCTTGACCAAGCTGAAAACATATCATCAGGTCTGTAATTCAGCAGTGGTGGAGTCTGAACAATGTAATTAGAAGTCTGTTAGCAGGTTTCTCGGCTGTCTCAGCTAACGACGCCATGTCCATGCAATACCAGGGCAAGAGCTCAGCTTTTCCTTCTCCCCGCACTGATCAGCTTTGTACTGTATGCAGCATGGCTTTAGGAGCACCTCTTGTGTGCCTGTTCCTGAAGTCCTCCATCATAACTAGTGAGGACCTCAGAACTTGTTGGGACAAACTTGGGCAGCACAGTGCGGGTATCAACTGACCAGAGCTTGTGATGGTGGCCTTGTTCACATGGGGTTTTAAAAGGCACAAATCATGGCAGTGATGGGTACCATAATACAAACCAGCATTTAACTTGCTTACTCAAGGTTGCTGTTTCATGGGCAGCTGAGCAGCTCACTAGCACCACATGAGGGGTCTTACACCCCTTCCTCTCCTTGACCAGCCTTCTCTTGCCTTCTGGCTGTGTTGTCCTGCTCTCTCCTCTGCCAGCTCTAGGCTGGCCTGGCCTTTCACTGAGCCATGTAACAAACACATCAGGAAATGATTTTATTCCTCTTACTTAGAGAGTGAAACTGGTCAGAGAATAGCCTGACAGCTGCTGGAGTTGGTGCACAGTATTTGGGGTGATGGATTGCCGTAGCAGGAGGTGGCAGAGAGCTGTGAGCAAACAAACTGCTTTTCCCTAAAATACAGACCCACAACCTAGAACATGCTGGAAACCAGATTCTGCAGTTCGCTTCTGCTAACAGCAGGTTCGAGCTAGCGCAGCTCTCTAGCTGCCAAGGGGCTAAGGTGTTGCAAGGTCCTAGGGGGAAAAAGGGAGCATGAGCTGTATATGCATTGCCATTGCCTGCTACTGTATTAATTACATGCTTCTAAAAAACCCCAAACCAAACAAAATCTGTGTGACTGGAATCAGAAGTCTAAATGCTGTGTGCCTCTGGTGGAGGTTTGTTTTTGTTTCCAGCATATAATTTGTTTGCTTAACTTTAGCTTACCTCAAATTTAACAGGTTTAGACAGGAACAGCTATGCAAAAGCAGCAAACATTCTGACTGAGTATCCACTCCCTGCTCATTTGAGGGCTGGGAATGCTGTAGCTCAGGTCTCTACTTGTTATAATGATGCTCTCACAACTTCTGCGGTTTGTCTAGAGAGGCCCTTCGCTAAAAAAAACAAGGAAGTGCATGCCGGAAACACGAGTTCTGTTTCTGTACCATCTCCTTTTCTCTTTGGAAATGGAAAGTACTGTGAGCACAAAGTCTAATAATGGATTTCATTTTCATGGCAGCCTCAATGTCCTGGAGCTCCCGATTCTGCAACCGCTTCCCCTCAGTCCTCTGGCAGACCCAACGCAGGGAGCCATCAGCTTCCTCGCGGTTATATTCCAATTCCTGTGATCCATGAAAATATCCAGCGGCAACCAGCGCAGGTGTACCACCAGGCACAGAAGACACACTACCCTGCCCAGCAGAGCGAATTCCAAGCCCACCAGCCAGTGTTTCACAAAATCCAACCAGATGAGAGGGAGCCGAAGACAACGCGAGCGCAGTCTCCATTCAGGATGGCCCAGAGAGGCTCATCGAGCCGTGACAGTTCACCGGCCAGAGTTACCACCCAGATACAGCCCCCAGCGCCCATCAGAGTGCAGACAGTTGTAGACAGACCCCAGGTATGTAAGAGCAGGGAAGGGACTTAAAGGCCAGGTAGTTTGTTCAGTGTAGAGCTGAGAAATCGGCTTGTACTGATGTAAAGCAGTCTCTATTCTGCATTTAAACAAGCTGGGAGACACTGAGATAATACTGGCAGCAAGTGGCTTTTCCATCCATCAGGAGTGTGGAGTCTGTGGATCACTGAAACAGGATTTAGCACACAGTTTGATTTTCCTCTCATCAGAGTATAATGTGATGTAATGACACTGAGGTCACTGATGTTGCATTATGTTTGTAAGAAGAAAATCAGGTCCGTGGGATTTGTGGCATCTATGTAAATAGACTTCATTGATGTCTCAGAACCATTTAGGGATAGCATCAGGTGCACAGAGTAATTTTAGTTCTGAAGAAGGGATCAGCAAAACCTAGTTCTTAGAGCTTTTTATTCTTCCTGTGTGAAGCATGCTCTTGCTTATAGAACCTGTTGCTCACTGAAGAGTTCATCCATGTTAAAATTGTTGCTAAAACTACTAAACCTACTGTGAGTTTGACAAGTGTAAGTGTGTGGAAGGATGTATTGTAAAAACAAGCCTTGATTTCCTCTCTGGAGAGATTTCACATTAAAACTGACAGCAGAACTAGGTTAATAGTTTCGAAAACCCAGGAGATAGTACAGAACAATGAAGACTTCAGATTTAATGGCATATTCTAGGTTATAGTGCTAATATATTTTTTTATGAGTGAGAATTGGAGCTCTCTGATCAAACTTCATGTTCAGTGGGTAAAGCAGTAACAGATTGTCAATGTACGCCATTTACTTGGTTTAAGTATACATGTAGGTATTCTACTTAAGCCTTTTAAATGCTTAAACAGCTGGATCTAGCAATACCTTTCCAAAACACTGTATATGTGCAAGAGTAAGTGAAGGAGGTGGCAGATGGAAAATACAGATCTCATGAATTGCAGTTTTCTGCTAAGATTTCCAAACTAATCTCAATTGAAAGAGATTCCTGATTTGATGACTCTGAGAGCTGTAGTAATCTCAGGCACTGACAATGTAACCTCCGTGTGTAAATACTCTAAAGATAAAATCAGTAAAAACAAGCACAAGCAACAAAAGGAATGTCCTGAAAACAGAAATGGGATGAGAATAGCTCAAAATGTGGTTAGAACTCAGCAAAGCAGTTGGCTTTTCAAGAAGCACCAGCTGTCGGTGGTATGTGCAGTCTGGACTGTGCTGCAGTCAGTTACAGCAAATCCTACTGACTTTATCAGGTGAGGGGTTTGCCCTAGGGTCTTCTAAAACTGCTTGTAGGGATGATTTCAGTGAACAGTGGCAGATTGGTCTTTGAGAGTTGACTGGTGCTTATAATCTGCAATAGCTTGAAAACAATAACTGAACTCTTCAGCACAGTGCTTTTTTAATGTTAAAACGATAAAATTCAGCAGTGCACAGGAAGGATGAGTCATCCAGGGGGTGTGAAAATTGCACTTTTAGAAGCACAGAAAATGGAAGTTAGGTTACTCCTTTAGAAGGAAATAAGGAGCATTGTTCATTGTGTCTCAACACAAACTTGCTTTGCTCACCAGGTTTCTCAGCAACAACAAATCCCACCTCAAGAGCCACCAAGACCATCCCCTGAAATCAAACCTGAGAACAAGGTAGTCCCACCACCTGCAGCTGAGGCATCATCGTCATATATCCCAATCCAGGTCACCCACCAAGAACCGGATACTAAACTACCCCCCCAGAAGCCTCCAGCCATGGCAGAAAAAGCTGATAAAAGGGTTCCTGCCCCAGCTATGATGGTTCCCCCACAGGAAAGGCCTCCTCCTCCTGAAGAAGTGGCAGCACCGAAGACAGGGGAATCAGGAGAACCTCAAAAGCATCCTGGTGTGTTGAAAGTGGAGGCAATTCTGGAGAAAGTACAGATGCTGGAGCAGGCAGTCAACTCCTTTGAAGGCAAGAAAAATGACAAAAAATATTTGATGATTGAAGAGTATTTGACCAAAGAGTTGCTAGCCCTAGACTCAGTGGACCCTGAGGGTCGTCCAGATGTGCGCCAGGCCAGGAGAGATGGTGTAAGGAAGGTCCAGAATATTTTGGAAAGACTTGAACAGAAAGCAGAAGATGTCCCAGAACCTGTTCAAGTTGATGGACTTCAGCCAAATTTGCCAGAGCCTAAGCCACCACAGGAAATCATGGAGATTGAACCTGTGGTAGTCAAAAGCAAGGGAGATACCAGTAATAAGGATGCTAAAGAGGAAAGCAAAATGGAAAGACACCAGCCTGAAACTAAGGAAGAAGTGTTTACCAATCTCACCACTACGACAAACACATCTAATAACCCAACTGAACCGTAGCCACGTGCTGAACTGAAAATCTCTCAGACTTTATAACTGAAAGTGTGTTTAAGTGAATTTTAAGTTGCATGCATTTCCAGAGCTCTTTTCAACTGGTTTTTAATCAACATAGCAGCTTGGGACACAGTAAACACTTTGTGGGGGATGGAGGGAGCTAGAAAGAAAGTAACGCATTTATCCTTTATTCTTACACTATGTAAAAGACATCAAAATTAAACCCTGTATGTTAATAATCACTTTCAGATCAGAGTAAAAAAACCCAAAGCAAGTACTTCAGGGTTAATCTTGATGCGTGTTGTTGAGGGTGTATTCTTCTGCAGGTGATTTTTGTAAAATCAGAGGCCTGCACTGTCCGAATACCTGTCCTCTAAGCATAGCCACTCTTAACAGTAATGTTTTTATTTCTAATGTTCACAGTTGGGCACTTTAAGTAATGACGGATAGAAAGTGTGTAAGAAACTGTAGGGATATTTATATGTGTGCAGGACTTCAATGCTATATTTTAAGAGGGAAATAAAATAATATAGAAGCCTAATTTAGTCTTGTGATTTTATAAGCTGGAAATGGAAGGGTAGTCACGGGTTTCAAATGCACTGCTTTAAACACAGGATTCTTTTAGGACACTGCTGTAGTCTGACAGCTGCTTTCTCATCAGGACCAAAATGCACCCTTCTCCATTCACTTGCCTCCCTTCTAATGTTGTTGCTGCATCACATATGTGGATTGAGGAAAGAGCTTGGCTTAGCATTTCCTCTTCAGTTTTTTCTCCCCCTTCCCTCTGCCCTGGGAGTCACCATTTAACAGAAATGTTGCCAACATGAAGCAATCTGTTTCTACTGCTGTTGTCCACAGATACTTACTATACAGCATCTACAAGGATGCTGGACTGGGACTCTTCATTGGGGCTGTAGCAATAGGACAAGGGCTGATGGGTTTAAACTTAAACTGGGAAAGTTCAGGTCAGATATAAGGAAGTTCTTACTGTGAGGGTGGTGAGGCACTGGTACACACAGGTTGCTCAAAGAAGTGAGAAATGCTCCATTTCTGGCAGTGTTCAAGGCCAGGTTGGACAGAGCCCTGGGTGACATGGTCAAGTGTGAGGTGTCCCTGCCCATGGCAGGGGGCTGGAACTGGATGAGCTTTAAGGTCCTTGCCAACCCTAACTATTCGATTATCTTAACTTGTTCTGCAGTGTCATTTGTCTTTTGTTAACAACTACTTTTGAATTTCCAGCTAAACACACTTATTCATAGAGCCAGTATGAGGAAAGGTGGTACAGCCACCTGTGAACCGCTTAGCTAATACTTCATGGTTGTTTGAAGTGATTAGCAACTTACTTACACTTAAGCAAGGGACATAAAACATACTTTGGCTACATCCATGTAAAATGAAAGCAGCAGAGTCAGCCCAGTGCAGAATGAGCACAAGGGAGGAAGGGGGATGTCTAACCAAACTGCAGAAGTTGACTTGCATTTGTAAAATGAACAAATAGTTTCTTAACCTGACAGCATGAGTTTATGAGGAAAACAGCTGCTCAAGGCAATCGATTACATAATGAATTACATACACTGACTCATGAGATTAGTTGGGAAATAAAAGTTTAAACCTGTCTGAAAACCTGGTTTTAAAATGCAAGTTGAAAGTGGTCATTTAGAACTGTCACTCTTTATTTTAAATAACGATATAGCATGTAAATTATAATGCAACAAGTGTTTTGAAATAACAGCTGAAATGTCTGCTTAGCTGTAGGTAGAAGGTTGATGCTTCTTTTAGTTTCATTTTGATAGTCAACAACACTGTGTAAGAATACACAATGTCTTGTAACAATTTGGCTACTCCAGCTTTTGGAGCAGCATTGTAGGCATTCTAGCAGAAGAGGTATGAAAGTTCATCTGCCTGCATAATTCTCGTATGAACTCACTTCAGTGACGCATCCCTCCTGCAGGATTACATTTCAGTTGAGGACACAGTTCTTGACATCATGTAGCAAAAATACCTAAATCAGGGAGAATCAGCTATGGGTCCTTCCAGTTAAGCTATAAGCAAGGTCTGTGGGAGGTGTGAGGCCCCATCTCTGGTTTCTCTTAGTAGCCCACTAAAGTAACTCAGATCAAACTCACCTCATTAGCTGAGGTGGCAATGTGGCACTTCAGATTACAGTCATAAAACCATAGCATTTACAGGAAGTTAAGCAGGTGCTATCCTTTTCAAACATGTCATCTGCTGCTAATGGAGCCTGATTCATGTTATACTATTCAATGTTGGGCAGAGGAGGTGGAGTCAAGTTTAATTACAAGTGTTTGTTGGGGTTTTTTGGTTTTAAGAATTAAAGCTACAAGTAGAGTTTCACTCTGCTAAGAGGGACTTGAAAAGTTGATTATTGAAGGGAGTGATACTACTGCAGAATTAGGTACCACTCAAAATGAAGCAAGGTTTCATGATCTGGCCTAATAAGGGAAAGTGCATTTAGCTGCCCGGCTGGAAGACTTGCTCTGAGTCATAGCCTCTCTTTTGTTTCCTCTCTTGCTCAAGAGTATACTGCACCCAGCCCAGCATATATGTCTTGACACATCAGCACAGCTACCAATTCTGCATATGGGCTGGGATGAGGGAGTAGCAAAGGAGGAAGTGGATGAAGATTCCCACCCCTTCTCTATGCTTATGACCTACTCTCAGGGCCTGCTTGCTGCCTTGCATTGGGACCAATGATGTGGGTAACTGGCAGAGGAGAGGGAAAGGATTCTTCATTAACTTGCTCTTCTGCAATGCAAGTACTAGCTGGTCTCTGGCTTGACCCTCAGTGAGTAACTCACTGGGAACTTGGCTTTGAAACTCAGGTAGAAAGTAATTATAGTTTTAATACTAACAATAAGAATGACATTATATTGCGTTACCATTCAGATACAGCTGTGCACAACAAATGGCAGATGTGCTGTGGAATACATGGTGTTCAAATACACACACTGCATCTGCAGTGGCCATTTTAAAAAACGAAAATACCAAAAAAATTTACATTAAGAAAAAGATAAAGCTGCCCGATACTCACTTTGAGTAAATGTCAAGCATTTCATTTGTTCAAGAAGCTAATCCCGTTTCAACTCATTTAAAAGCAGTAAAAGGAATATGAAAAGCCTGTACACAGAATCACAGTAAAAGCTTAGGCTATTTTCTGATTACACTATCTTGTCCAGCTAGTGATATTTTAAATGCCAGTAGTGGCCTGTTCTCTATATTTAAACTGTCACAGCAGTGAGGCATTGTGTTTCCTATAAATAAGCATTTTGACTATTTACACACAACCAAATCACACCCTGAGGAAGGGGCAGCAGATAGTTACATTGCCCCCAAGAACATGCCAAGACAGGACTGTGGCACTCTGCTGTGTGGTTCCACCCTCTCTCCAGTGGGAGGTACAAACTCATTATCTGGGATATGTTTGACTTTGAACTTCATGTTAGTTCAGCTGTGTTTGCAGACAGGTTGGGGAAGGAAAGAAGTACACGTGAAACTCCACCCAGAAGGCAGGAAGGCGACACAGTACAGTTTATAAAGGCAGGTGATCCCCCTGCACTGCAGTAGCAGTATAAGCCAGCCTAGGAAAGCTTTAGTCTAAGTATTCTCAGTAAGGGTATCATGTCACACTTCTTACATCATAAAATGATAATAAAGCTTATTTTATAAAATGATCACATTATAAAAGGCTTACATTATAAAATGATAATAAATAAAGCTTCTGGTAGCTGGCATGTAGCTGCTGAAGAGGGCAAAGGTTAATCAAGATATGCTTATGAGAAGGTTTGTATTTGCTAGGTTTTCAGTCTCCCTCTTTAGATGTGCATGTATTGATCTTTTAAAATATGCAGGTAACCAAATAAAAGACACTTCTGCATCATGAACTTAAATGTGACATACACAAACATGAGGGTAAAACAGGCTCAGACTAAAGGACTAGTTATGGGCAGTAACTTCTGTGCTTTTGGTCCTGTTGTGTCCAAGTAATGACATGTGGATGTGTTATGAAACTAAAGTAAATCATTAACTGTAAACATTTAATATCAGATCAAGCTTTGGTTTTGTTACAAAAGCTGTAATTGATCAATAACATAGTTTTTCTGACAGAAACAAATCCAGTCCTTTTGGACCACTTGGATAAAGGAGGCCTTTAGAACATGCTCATCTGAGCTCAGTAGTGCTGGCTGTAGAATACAGATTGAAGCCGTAAGTTAACCATACAAAACACAATTTCCTAGAGCTTTAATATAAATCCTAAGATGAAAAAATAAATTTCTCTGGATATATAATATTTTCATTAATGAAATATGAATGCAGTCATTTTAGCAATAGATACAATGATCTTATTGGCACTTTTATCTATTTATGTGGGTAGGATATCTCAGTACTGGAGATCCAAATCAACCAGTCTGTTTAAACCACTCTGCTCTTAAGATAAGGGATTTGCCTACAGCTAAATGGATGACACTAAGCTACACTAACCTTCCTGCACAAAGAAGGAGCCTTTTATCCTAGACAATTTGAATTTCCCAGCCCTACGCAGACAACACATTCATAGTATTGTGGACGGCACCAGTCTACACTCCTGTGAACCACCAAGTGAATGCGAATGGTCTGTTCACTCTTTGTAATACTAGATACAAATGTAATTGTATGCCAGACAGTGTAATCCAAAGCAAGAGTTATTTTGAGATGGGCAAGAAGCTGGTTACAAAGCAGTGGAACATACCAATTCTCAAATACCTTTCCACAATTTATAACTAAGCTTTAAAAGAGGGTAGAAATCAGAAGTTAGTTCAGTTGTTACCTACCAGAATTGTCACTGCTGTCCCCAGAAGCTGGGAGTCTACATGAAAGGAAGGAACAGGTCCAGCCTTCAGTTTTTATATGCCTCTTCACCAGCAAACTGAAGGACAAGAAGGAGTAGAGGATCTCATGGTGAATTTCAGATTAGAAAAAGAAAAGTGCATTTGCCACACATATTTCAGGTAAGGATTCCAAAGGGCACCAACTGGCAAAGACACACTTTATGTTTCCGAACTAAACACGGTATATGGAGTCCTTAATCTCTGGTCCATTACATTTGGACTGTCCTGTTACACAAGGACCATGCAGTGTTCTGTGATGTGTTCTGCAACAAATACAGAAATCACTGTTAGAATTTGCACTAACTGATAATGTTATTGGAAGTCTCAGTAAAAAGGCTGAAAACTTGAAGAGACATGAAAATAAGTAGCTTCTCCTAATGAGTAATGGTACTTGTTCTAACAAACTCTGAAGTGTTACTACTTCTATTGTCTCTACTGCAGATAGAGGATGTGTTTGCAGGGCTGTTCAGCTGCCTTCACAAATATAAGATTAATTTTAAGAAATGGGGGTTATCTTAGTTTTAAAACAGTAACAGAAATACACTGAATTTTGCAGCAATGGCTCTGGAACTTTGCATGGCTTTACTGTATTTCTGCAGCACCTGACAGTGGACAGATTAGATTTGCAAAACCATCAGCATGGGTTACCTGAAGCCCTGATTTATGCTTTTCAGCACTTGGTGAACTTTCAGTTCCCATCCATTTGTGTCTTGTCAGGAAAGCTCAGCTTTCATTTGCAGACATGAGCACTGTCTGGAGTAACTCTCTTCTGTTTCCCACAGGCTTGGCAGGTAGATGATGGTATGTTTTCTGCAGCCCATATAGATCTGTGGCAAAGAACATGAGGAGTCAGCAGTCTCTTGCCTCTCCAAGTGCAAGCTCAGGGGACAAAACCTGCTAGTAAGAGATATAACATTCATCCCAAGTTAAATGTTTTAGAGTTTTTCTATTTTATTTAAATAAAATCGAGATTACACCAAAGAAAACCTACAGTAGTGTTGCCCAGCAGACAAAAATATGTTGATTTTTACTTCCAAAGGACTGATGAAATGATAACACGTACCCCTAGTTAAACATTTCAGTAGGTGTTGGTGATTACTTGGTCCTCAGGACCTTCCCTAAGAGTCACCATTTCTGATGAGCTCTTGTCTCATCTCCACTCCTTCTCTATTTAACTGCCTTTCCAACTACCATGAAACCTCTTTCCTTCTCTTGGCCTCTTAGGAAAGAGTGAGATAGAACAGATTTGCATGTGAAGATTTCTCTCCAACTAGAGGTAATCTTGATCCTCAGCCATTAAATTCAACCATTTATCACAATTTCTGCATGCCTGCAGACTAGGTAGAAAGCCAGCTGTAGAGATGCAACATGCCTGGAAGCATGAGGACGAAGATGAAGGTAACTGTAATTCAATTCAAACTGGGCTTCTCTGCACCCAAACCACTGACGATTTACTTTAAAACTCTGGAATTTTCTGCTTTTGGAACATGTAAGCATTTGCAATAGGTGCTGAAAGTGCACAGAAGCATTGCCAACTAGTAAATGACCTTATTTAATATTCTATTCACTTTTGAAGTGTACTAAGAATGAAAAGAATGCTAGCAGTACATCTTGACAAAGAATAAATCTGCATCAGAGATATTTTATCATTCTTAACAGTAGCCTCAATACTTCAGTATGCTACTCTGTGAGAAAAACAAGTCTCAGGACTGAAATTCAACTGTATGGGTTATTAGATTAGATTACACTGAATAAAGGCTATAAGGTAGAAAGGGTTGTATAACAATATCATAAACAAATACTGCTGCCTAGAAACGACAGGCACAGACACATTAAAATATTTAAGGTACCTTAAATATTAACTACCTAGCAACAAGTCCCTGATTACTTCAAGGAAAATATGCACCATGAGGGAAGGCAGAAATCAGAGCAATCATCATTATTATTATGCTTCTTTTTGTGCAGTAGCAATTAGACGCATCACTCTTGATACATAACACACAATTAACATGCATAGGGGATCCCTGCCTTAAATAGTTTATGCTTGACTACACTAAGAAAAAATATGAGGCTATGAAATTACAGGATATGTATTTGACAGAGCTGAGAAACTGGCTCTCTGCATCACTGAGTTCTAGTTCCTCCTCTGCCTCTGATTTACTCTGATTTATCAGCTCACTCATGTCCACACATTCCTGTTATGGTGCTTGCAATCAGAATGTAGTTATGCCATAACAAAGGTACATTACGTGACGTTTGACAGGAGAACCAGGATAAGCTGTGAGTCTGACTTCCCTTGACATTGCTCACGTCACTTAATGCTTGTGTATGTCACTCTTACAGTGACTTGCAGTGCACTCCCATCAGGAGCTCCCCCTAATTCTTCCTGCCCCACCATGGCACGTTCCAAGCCTATGAGCCCAAAGGCAGAATTTCCTCCTGCAGTATCTGTAAAACAGCTGAAAGGACTGTGATGGAAAATGGTTTCCAGTAATAGTTAAACAAACTTTCTAATCGTGCATGTGTTCATTACAGCAGTGAATAACCATGTTGGCAGGATGCTTACATTGCTGTGGTGGCAGGCACTAGTAGATGCCGACATTCCTATGATTTTTTTCCAAGCTTATAAAAGGTGTCAGGTTAATGCAGGTTTGCAGGGTGTTGGAGGCCCTGGGTTCCTGCAGTCCTACTTGTAACAAACAACATTGACATATCCAGCTTTTTAAAACCTGGGATACTTTCAGATTTGACTGCCAAACTAGGTTTTGTAGAACCTCCTTTACACACAATACTCTCAAGCTTTGCATAAAACCAATAACCTTTTCCAGTCTGGGACCTACATGAATCATAGAATCAACTCAGTTGGAAAAGACCTTTAAGATCATTGAGTCCAACCACTACTCCAGGCTTGCCAAATCCACCACTAAAACATATCACTGAGGGCCTCATCTATACGGTTTGTGAACACTTCCAGGGACAGTGACTCCACCACTGCTCTGGGCAGCCTATTCCAGTGCCTGACCACACGCTCAATGAAGAGTTCCTGCTATCCAATCTAAACCTCTGCTGGTGCAGCTTAAGGCTGTTTCCTCTTGTCCTATCACTTGTTACCTGGAAGCAGAGACTGACTCCCACCTCTCTACAACCTCCTGTCAGGCAGTTGTAGAAAGCAATTAAGTTCCCCCCTGAGCCAGACTAAGGTTCCTCTTCTCTAGACTAGCCCTCCCAGGTCCCTCAGCTGTTCCCCATCACAGTTGTGCTCCAAGCCCTGCTCCAGTTCTGTTGCCATTCTCTGGCCCCTCTTCAGCACCTCAATGTCTTATTTTAGTGAGGGGCTCAGAAATGAACACAAGATTCCAGGTGCAGCCTCACCAGTGCTGAGTGTTGAAGACATCAGCCTCTTAGCAGGGGGATTAGAGTTTGGTTTTCTGTTTGTAAACCAAATAGAAACCCATTGGCTCATATCTGCACCTCTTTATTCCATATTCACAACTCTAATTCTCATTCCAAATCTTAATTCTAACAACAATCCATCAATCTCTATGTGCCTCAAAAGAAATACAAGCCTGTAGCCTTGGGCAGCAAAAGCCTTGGATGCTTCCAGCAGCACTGGGCTGAACACTAGCAGCAGTTCTTCAGTTCCTGCAGGCTTAGAACTGAGCACAACCCAGCTAAGGGTAAAGGTGCTAAATTAAAGTGGAAAAAACACTGAGCAAAGGTGCAGTTTCGAATACCTTCTTCTCAGCAACACCTGCTTTTGAGATTTAACAGGTTTGGTTTTGTATGGTAGGTCTGGCTTTTCAATAGGAGGGAATGAGTCAGCCCATTATAAAAGCAGGCCCTATGTTCCTTCTAGAAAAGGCTGACAGCTTTTACTCATTCACTTGAATTTATGTTTTTATTCAATGAGGAATGTGGAATTTAGCCATGTCTTTATTTGTGAATCATTTCAGCTTTTCTGTGATAAACCAGTACTTTATTTTTGGTAGTTCTTGAAAGATGCACTACTGCATAACTTACAGGGGTGTTTTAAGATGCTTGGCTCAGCTGGGAGGCACAAACTGCCCCTCTTCTGCCTGTGCTTTCTTACCTTTAGGACACACTGACCTTTAGGATCTGTATGTAAATGGCATGCAGACAAGGGTTACAGAAGGAGAAAACATGATGTTGGTTCTGGTTGCTTAGAGAATGATGTGTTCCTTATGCTCATCACTCTAAGAAATCACCTTAGACTGTCGTAATTCTATTCAAAAAAAACGTGTTCTCAGATTCTTACAGGGAGGCTCAAAGCATTTATTTTAAAATGGATTCACTGATTCAGATTTTGTACCATCCAAGAGAGTGAGATTCTTCCAGTGTCACCTGGTGATATTTTTGCTTTTCATCCATAAGTTTTCCACTGGGAACTCTGTGTGAGTCTCCAGTAGCTGTTGACAGGGCCTGATCTGTCAGCCTAATCCGCTCCTGAAGCATTCTTTCTTCTGCATCCCGAGGCAGGAATGTCAGGGAGCTTTGTGTGCTTGTGATTTTCCCTATTCTTCCTGGTGGTTTTTCTGTCCCATGCACTGCACAACCGAAGCTTCTGTTGTTGCCAGAGGTTGGATCAAAATCTGAGTACATTTATGTAAATGATGGAGGAATAAAAGACCAATTTTTGTATGAGTTCACGTGGATATTTCAGGTGTGATTCCAGCAGATCATGTGCAGAAGGTGCATCATGGCAAAACCAACCTCTGAGAATCTTTCAAATTTAGCATCTAAACCCCTAAAAATCCAAAAGTTACTTGGGTTTGAGCAAAGAAACATGATTCTAATTAAGTTTATTTGCTATATGGTGCTCTGGTAAAGGCAAAATCCAGTCAGTAGAAGAAACTAACAATGTCTGTAAGTGGTACTTTAGCATTCAGCGTACAGCCAACAGTTACCTAAAGAAAATAGTCTGTTTAGCGGCATTAGTATTAAAACCAGCATATACTGTGCAATTTTATAACGTCACAAATTACCATTCTCAGCGCCACCTGATACATTTGCATTACTACAAGTGGCAATTACGGCCCAACTGCTCATTCCGGCCCAATGTCTCCGATACAGCTTCATTTATGACGTTAATATCAACTTGACGTCGAACTGGGGATGAGCAGGGTCCCCACCGGGCAGCAGAGGGCAGCAGAGCGCCGCGGATGGGGCCGCCACTGCTGGACCCTCCCTCGGGCAAAGCCGGGGCTCGCTGCCGGCTCCTGCCGCTGGAACTGGAGCCGGGCGGCCTCACGGACCCGGCGTCTTTCTAAAGCAGCCGCTTGGAGTCATAGAATCATGGAACGGTTTGTGTTGGAAGGCACCTTAAAGCTCATCCCGGGCAGGGACACCTTCCACTAGAGCAGCTTGCTCCAAGCCCCTGTGTCCAACCTGACCTTGAACACTGCCAGGGAT
>WYDI02032785.1:0-56967 GCA_009867235.2 Psittacus erithacus
CAAGTCTGTGACTTAGGGCAGCATTCCCTTTCAGTGCAGGAAAGCACTTCAGCACATGCCTAGCTCCAAGGAATAGGACATGAGGATATGCAAAGATTCTCTTTCTCATGAGACACTGGAACAGGTTGCCCAAGGAAGTGGTAAATGCTCCATCCCTAGCAGTGTTCAAGGCCAGACTGGACGGAGTCTTGGGTGACATGGTTTAGTGTGTGGCGTCCATGCCCACAGCAAGGGGGTTGGAACTGGGTGATTTTAAGGTCCTTTCCAACCCAAACTATTCTGTGATTCTATGATTCTTTAGAACAGCAGCTCAGGGAGACTACTAATGATTGTATTAGAGAAGGAGCCATTCATTTCAGTGAGCACGACAGTTTGTGAAGGAAATAAATACCTTTTCCAAGCCACTCAAGATCTTCTCCATCTCACTTTTAGGCAGGATTCCAGTCTTCTCCAAGGCTTTGGCATAAGCTATGCTTCCCTGGATATCAACTTCAGCCAGTCTTTGATCATAGGTAATGGAAGCGCTGAGCATCTCCATGACTGGATCTCTGCTTCCAACAAACCTTCCTGCCATCATTTTATCCCCCTAGAAGTAATAGTTAAGAGACATTCTTAGAAAACTTTCTGATATATCCCCTATAAATTGGTCAATGTCCATGCTACTCCTTATCCAGGTATAACTGAGGACATACTGAGGAATGTTTTCAGTTTGTACCATTAACCAGAAAAGCTCTGGACTTTATGACCTGTCAGTTGTGGCCGAGGCATCCTCCCAGTTGCTTTACTTCTGTAGGAGTCTGGAGCAAGTATATACTGTCCATGATCTTATGAAGAAGAGTATCAGGGCATATTTTGCAAGACCAGCAGGGGTCTCTTTTAAGGCAGCTGCTGATCACTGACCCTTTGACAGTCTCCTGACACAGAATAAAGTATGGGATTCAGGGATATAGTGAAAGCTGTATAGTGAAACCTACTGTTACTGGAAATAATAATTTTTAAACCCCTACTCTTTGAGAGAAACTATAACGAAACAGTTGGCAAAGAGCTGTGGGCCAGCACAAGCCACATCCTCTAAAACACTCCTGTAACTAGGAAGTGCTTGAAGTTACCTTTTGAAGCATCTCCAGTCTCCATGCGGTGCTTGCAAGCTTTGGCATAAAAGTAGCAGAAAACTGGTTAAGGTGCAGACTGCAGAAGGGGAGATCTGGGTCCCTTTTGGTGTTAGAAATGTTCGAGTAAAGAGGAAAGAAAAGAAAAAACCCCACAGCCCCAATACCCTGCACAAGATCTGTGAAGAAGCATGGAGCTGCGCAGCGCGTACGCTACCATGGACAGCGGCGGAGCCGGGGACCGAAGCCCCGAGCAGCCCCTTCCCCTGGGACTGAACCAAGGAGGGGAGGAGAACGCGAGAGGAGAGCAGGAGAGATCCCGTGGAAGTCAGGGTGTAGGCACAGGGTGCTGATGATCCCGGTTATGAAGCGGCTTTGTCAGTAGGAGCTGTGAGGAACTGGAATTCAATTGGAATTGAAAAAGCAAAGTTTTGCAGCTCCTGGCTGAGAAACCAGTCCCTGGAGCGAATGGCGGAGGGGATGGGGCATGAAAAACGAGTGCTGGGAGCTGAGTGCTGAATGGGGAAAAGGTACCCAAGTATATCCCAACTACTGTGGGTTTTCGCCAGAATCAGAGGTGGGTCATTGCAACTATTGCAACAAATACGTTTGCTGTCCCTTTCTCCATTTAAAACCCAGGAAAACAAGAGAAGCACCCAGATCAGCAGGGCAGGTTGCAGTGCTGTGGTTATCATGCAGTTGAGCCTGTTTGCCAGAGCACCCCGAGACCACCCCGCCAGAGAAGCAAAGTTCACCCTCACCTCTCCTGCCATTGTGGACGATGTTCTGCTTGTTCCTGCAGCGATCCCGCAACTGGTGCGACCTGTGGGACACAGCGCGGTGAGGCGAGGTGAGATGAGGCGCCCGGTGCCCGGTCCCCGTGCCGGTCCCAGTCCTGGTCCTGGTGCCCGGCGCTGGCCCCGCTCACCTGCTCCGCAGCTCAGCCCCGGTCGCTCGCTGTTCCCCGGCCCCGCTGCCCGCTTTTACGCGCTTGTGCGCGGGGCTGGCGGCTCGTCCCGCCCCGGCGGGGCGGGGTGTCCCCGGGGCCGGCCCCACTCCGGTCCCCCACCTCAGGCCCCTTTAGCCCTTCCTACCCTCTAGTTGCCTCCGGCCCCTGTTCGGTGATGAGCAAGTCAGAGAGAGAAGCGCCTTTGGAGGCTAGGGTGGCCGCAAGGAGAAGGGTTGGGAGAGATGCTTTCATGTTGCTTATTAGTGAAGTTACTGGTGTAGTTTGAGGCAGTGTTCTGGCAGCGCCGGAACAGAGCGTCTTGTGTGTAGACGGGTCGGCTCCTTTTCTGGGAATATCATTGTACTGAAGGAGTCACATCACTGCTTGTCACAGCCCTCTAATGAGCAGTCTTTGACAGGAATTGATATGATGGTGGATCATCGTTGCTCTGTCCCCATTGACACCTCAGCAAACACACAAGGACGGGATAGCTGGGAGCTAGCTGCTCTTTCCCATTTTCATGTGGATGAGGCTTTTCATCCCATCTGGAAGGATGCTGCAGCTCCAGCTGTGGGACTCCCCTTGCTGTCACTAATAGCGTGGGGTCACTCTTGCCAAGAGGTTCCTGTGAGCCTCAGGCTGTGGCTGTGGGGTGTGAGGTTCTGCTCTGAAGCCTTGGCAAACAGCCTGTCTCTTAAACTCATCAAATCTCAACTATCATGGAAGTAAAGAATCAATTTAAAGTACAAGAGAGCTTTGGGAACAGCAACTCACAAAGCTATGGCTCAGCACCAGTTCCTCATGAGCTCCTCACACACTGAGCACTTTTCTGCTTGCAGGTTTGCCTTACTGAGTGCACTAATATGGTATAATAGTTTTCCATCTGCATGCTCCAAACCTTTCACAGAGCTCAGGAAACATATTCCAGCTTTCTCATCCATGTTTTATTGGGTTCTTTTCATTCCTTTAACTGGCCCACTTGTCCTTTTCTGCTTTTCTCTCAGTTCTGCAACTCACCTCCTTTTCCTTTTTACACTTGGACATTTACATTAGGAGAGATCATTTGTGACTGTGTTCCTTCCAACTATGAAATCCCCAATTTTTACCACTTTTCTTGCCTTATTCACCCTTTAGGAGTGTCCTTGTCCTGTTTCTGGGCATTGACAAGAGATTGCTGATGTGTTGGGAAAACAGTAACACTGAATTTGTAACCAGAGCACATCAATGTCAGTGAGATTTTATTAATCTGTGTCTGATATTACATGTGGCAAGGACGTGTGCTTTCACATGGGATCTGTCAGCACTATCCCTGTGTGTTCAGCAAACTTCAGAGGGATTAGTTTGCTTACAGTATGCTGCTTAACTCCTGTCCCAGTTGGTAGCTAGGAGATTATTCAGTCTCCCTTTTTCCATTTTTAGATGAAATAGGCAATAACTATCCTTTCTGTAAAATAAGCAATGTAGAAAACAGAGGAATATATTTTTATAATAATGGAAATGAAGCTTCCAACCAGAATTCATTAATGTTAATTGAACATTGAAGAAACAGCACTTGTTAAAGATGCTTGGAACTGGAGAGCTGGACTTTTTTGAAGGTCAGACACTGAAATGGCATTGCAAAATAGGTTTTCTAATGCACACTGGAATGGACTCTCAATTTGATTTGGTTTGGATGGCTCTCCACGTCCCATCATCTTCTTTCAATATTTGATTTCCATAGTGAAATAGGAGGATTAACCCCCAAATCCCCACCCCACTGTTCAAAACCAAGGAAGGCCTGAGAGAAAGGTCTTCCACTTATTTTCCCTTATGGCGCATCGTTCATCATTCATACGTCAGTATTCCCAGCTACAATATTCCTTTTCTAATCTGAGATATAAAGAGCTAGTACTAGAGAGTAAATTGCCCATTTTGCAGCATGAAGAAGTTTAATTAAATATATTTGAATGTCCTCAAAAACTTTATTTGTGCCTGCTTTTGTTGTCAGTCACAGCCTTACTATTCTTTTCCAAGTCCACTTTCTGCTGGAAGAGCACAATACCTGGGCAGTGCAGCTCTTAAGAGTGCTTTGGTGGTTCCTAGAAGTCCATTTTTCATGTTAGGACTCATTTCCATAACTGAGCCCAGGGAAGAAGAAGGATGCACACACTGCTGCAGTGCACCTGCTTTAAAAACCTTCCTTTTTTTAACTGTCATTTTGGTTTAGAACAAGAATAAAAGCTCTTTGGGCTGAAAGCACTGCTCAAACGCACCGTCAGCTGCACTGGTGTGGAGCAGTGCTGACATTTTTTGTTGGGAAAAAACCTCCAACTTTGTTTAATGAATTTTGAATGTAAAAGAAAAAAAAAAGACACTAAACGGTGCTCAGCGAAATGCTGAATCCAGTAAACATCTTTCATGACAAAGAACACAAATACCCCGCAGATCTGCTTTCAATAGCAATTACTAGGCCCCCTGCTTTCAATAGTTAATACCGAGGCCCCTCTCTCACCAAGCCTTAGTGGTAACAATCACAAGCCAATGCCTAAAATGTTGACATGCTAAGCACATTTAGTAAAACCTATGTCTGCATTCCCTATGGATGGTGTAGCATAACTGTCTAACACCTAAAATGCAGCAATTCAAAACAAAGTGAACTGAGCTAATCGCCATCTCCTGAAAAGTTGTGTGTAAAGATAATGAGTTCTCTGTTAGATATTCCCCTTCTCCCTTGCATGGACCTGTAGCTGCTTCATATATGTATTTAAATTCTAACATATATGTGTCCGTTGGAAAATACTTAGGAAGAATGTCTCTATTTAAAAAACTAGCTGTGGGAAGAGGCATTTGTGTTTTGCTCATTTATCCCAGCTGCTGGGATCAGGCACCATCATCATGGATTGTAAACAAATACAGCAGCAAAGGTCTGGAATGAAACTTTTGGAGATACAGTTAAAATAAAGATGATAAATTGGTGATGGGGAGAGCTATAAAGAGGGGATGCGAAGGAGAAATTAAAGTTATATGCTGAAGATTCTGAAGCTGTATCTAGAGAGTGATGGGAGGCAGGCAAGGATTAGTAGATTTCTGGAACAAAACTCTGAAATTTGATAGTCTTGGAAAATGTCATCTTTTCAAATGAAAGCTGACATCCTTTCCTTTCTTTATTCCCCTCAGCCTGGCTGGGAGCTGGTGTACAGGCAGTTTCACGTGCGGGGTTTGAAACATGGCAGAGAAGTTACAGAGCATTTGTGTGCAGGTTTTGGCCAACTTACAATGCTGGTTAATCCTGACATGCAAAAGGTCAGCATCTGTTACATCCTATCCACTGAGTCAGACCAACAGCTTTCAGTCTGCAGCTTGAAGACCTTCCCATGGCTCTTTTTCCATAGGACTCCATGACAAATGATTCTGGAGTATAGTTAATTTCCACCTGTACCACAATCTGTGCATGATGGGGTACACATATCCACTGAAGCCTTTTTAAGGGTCTTCAGGAGAAAAGGGCTGAAAAAGCTTTGCAATAGGCTTTCAAACTTTGCCTAGCACTTAGGGATTTGATGACAATGGTTCCTGGAGAGCTGGGAGCCGTTTATTGCACTAAGACCTGTTTCTGAAGCACTGCAGTTTATTCACATTATTCAGAATTGATTTAGGATTTGCAACATCCCAAGGAGAAGTAAAATCCCAAAAGTGGGAGTGGACTTTCTTCCGGTTTGACTGGAGAGAGCTAAATGGCTGGTGGATTTTGTGCTCATATTGCAAGAGGGAGATTGTGACCACAAGTCTAACCCATTTGGTTCCCTAGTTTGCTTTTACAGCTCAGCTGCAAACAAGTGAATGTGACTCCTTAGGGAGTGTTGCTGGGTTTGCAGATAAACTTGAGCCTGAGAGATAATGGCAAAATTAATTCATATTTCCCTGGCTCTCATTTCCCTTGCTGTAGCCAATTGGATTTTCAGCTGTTTGCATTCAATGAAGTATCTTCAGTTTTCTTGAGAACGAAAAGGGCTCTTGAATAACTTAACAGCACCTAAATTAAATGGGGAAGAAGTGATGGTAGGAGAAGGCATATGATGCTGATGCCCTTGGTAAGGTATGTACAAGTGCTTTAAAAGATGATGGAAGTATTCTAACAACTACTTCAGCCTTACTGTATTGCTTGCACATGACTAGATTTGATTTGGAAGGGCCCTTTAGAGTACTATTTCCCCCTTGTCATACTTGGTAGCAGGCAATTGTCAGGATCGGGGTATATTTTAACAAAGCTCACGTCCGTCTGCGGTAGTTACAAGTTACGGGGCGCAAAGCGTGGTGTCATCGCCGGCATTGGTGGTTCAGTGGTAGAATTCTCGCCTGCCACGCGGGAGGCCCGGGTTCGATTCCCGGCCAATGCAGCTGATGTTTTTTTCCCCCCTCCTCTTACGCCCCTTCTTTCCCCTTCTTTTTCCGCTTCCGTTCCGGCAGCCAAAACTTCCTGCGGCTCCGCCCGGCGTCTCCCGCGCTCCCCTCGCCGTCTCCGGGCGGGTTGCGGTGCCTGTGGCCGTGTAAGGGGAAGGTCTCAGCGAGGGCCGGCAAGATGGAGGTGTAAGGAGCTGAGGGGGAGGGCTCGGGGCCAGGCCGCGCGCTTCCATGGCGGCAGCAGAGGCTCCAGGGGAGGGGGTGTGTGTGTGGGTACATCCATATGGGCCTGCCTGTGCTGTATATGAGGGTTATATGTATGTATATATAGATAGATATATATGTATGTGCTTGCTTTGATGTGTGTGTTGGGTGCATGTGGATAGGCTGCCCTGTGGGGTGTATGATATCGCTGGATCATAGACTCGCAGACTGGTTTGGGTTGGAAGGGACCTTAAAGCTCCTCCAGCTCCAACCCCTGCCACGGGCAGGGACCCCTTCCACTAGAGCAGCTTGCTCCAAGCCCCTGTGTCCAACCTGGCCTTGAACACTGCCCGGGATGGGGCAGCCACAGCTTCCACTGGAGCAGCTTGCTCCAAGCCCGTGTCCAACCTGGCCTTGAGCACTGCCAGGGATGGAGCAGCCACAGCTTTCTGGGCGCCCTCATAGGGAAGAGCTTCCTGATACCTAACTGAAGCCTCTCCTCTGCCACTTTAAAACAATTACCCCTTGTCCTATCAGTACATGCCCTCGTAAAAAGTCACTCTGTGTGGCTGTATGGACCTACCAGCAGTGTGTTTGTGTGGGGGTATTTCTATGGGCCTGCTCGTGGTGTATGGGGAGTATATTGGGCCTTTAACACCCCTATAACCAGCAGTGCATTCAGGCGTTCTGCTGAGAAACCGAGGGGCTTTCACCTTAACTATAGTGCTGAAGCATCTGTTAGCTGGGGCAAAAGGCATCGTGGCTCAGCTTGACCCCTGTTCTCGGTCCCCATCTCCCCTGCCTTCCTGTCTCCTCATGCTCCCTCCTTTGTCCTGCCCTGGAGAGGTGAAACACAGCTTTGGGGAGAGCGTTATTCTTGTGAGCATTGGGTAAACAGCTCATTGTGGGAGCCAAATATGCTGGAGAAGGAGAAAACCTAATGGGGGGGTTGATGAGATGATCTCCAGGGATCACTTCCAACCCTCATGATGTGACTGTGGGCATCAGCAGACAAGAGAGGCGAGTCAAAGTGCTGGCTAGCTGATAGTTGAGGTGGTTACCCCAGCCAGCCCCCAGGCTGCTGTCCCAGGCGGCAAGTGGTGTTGCCTTCCTAAGCTGACAGCGCTGTGTGTGTTTGTGTCTTGTTAGCATCACCCAGGCACAAAACAGTAGGATTTGAGCTGTTTTGAAGCATAGAGACTTATTCTTATGAGTTCTGTGGAGCTTGTTACATTGCGTGGTTCTATATACATACATGGTACTTGTTTCTAATGAGTAGAAGCACTAAGGATATGGGTCCCAAGGGATGCCTGTCAGCATCCACCAAAGTCAGCTGGGCTGTTGCAGCTAACAGTTCATGTTATCCACAAGTGTTTCATTATCATTAAATCTTCTGTATTATTATAATCAAATCTTTACATAAAATGCAGAAATAGATAGTAAATAGGAAATACCCATTGAAATACAGGTTTGTATTATGTTAGTCTTAGCATGAGTAACAGCCTGCAGGGAAATGAGCTGTTCTTGTGGTTGTATACTGAAAAATGCTGTGAAACGTGCACAGGCCGAAAGTTGCTTTTGTGGTTAAGGAAGGGTAGGATTTGCCCTGCTCAGAAAGATACTTTTGATACCCTGATGTTTATACATCTACTTGTGTTTTATTACCTTGAGTAGCCCAACTTATTTTACTGGTACTACTTCTTTTAGTACCAATAAGAAGGTTCATCAGAGTAGAAGACATGGGGGATGAATTTCTGAGCTTTGGGTGAATGTCCCTTGCATGGGAATGGAACAGGTTAGTGCATTTTGCACTTGAGTTACTTTTGGCATTTAATCTTCCCAGTCTTTTGCCTCCTGCCTGACGGCCTTCATAGAGAGAAGCTCTGCAACTAAGGAAACCTCTCTTAAGTTCATACCATGTCTGAAGTATCTGCTACTAGAGGAAAGAACCCTCCAGAAAACACTGTGGTTTAAATGTGCAGCGTATTTTCAGTAGTAGATTTAAAACCATGAAGGGGCAGTGATACTTTGAGAGGTGTGATGCCATATTCTGGGATACTTTTCCTAGTACTTTTCCCTTCTGAATAATATTTTGGTTTGGACTCAAATTTGGGCAAATATTACTTAGTTAAAGATTCTAAAAAGTGTTTCTACATTTGGTGTTGACATGACTTTTTTTTTCCTTTCTGCTTAATATTAAGTCTTACATTTATTATAGCTTAATATTAAGTCTTAATATTATAAAAATGAAGCAGACTGTTTAGCTGACTAAAAAAACCCACTGGAATTCATCATTTATAATTTCTTGTTTTCTGAATGAATAAAATTGGCAGTTGCTTCAGGGGAGTTAGCACTGAAGAAAATGGTATTTCTACTTATAAGTCATGCAGACGGTTTGGAGGCTGAATGCAAAACGTCTCATGTTGATCAGTTTATAACTGTGGTGATCCAGCACAAGAAAAAGATTTGAGACTCATTCACTTGCTGTCCATTATTAGAGGAAAAAATAAATGGTTTTCTCTATGATAATGTTTTTGAATTAAAAGGGAAGCAATTGTCTGACTTAGTTACCTTCAGATAGCTTTCACAGCCTCACTGGTACACTAATGTATTTATATGACCCTTTCACTTAACTGAGTAATTCCCTATATCATCCTTCTATGGCGTTATTTTTTCTAACAAAGAATGTCTTTGATCCCTAGGGATTTCTGTAGCGATAGCCTCAATGCAAACATTCTGGAGGATTGCATTTACCTAACAACAAAAGCTATATGGTTTGTAAAACACGAATGAAAGCTAATGTGTGTGTGAGCTCACTGGCTGAAGTTCCACTCGAGTCAGCGGAATGGAAGTTGAAGTTCATCTCAGCGTATTTCAGAAGGTCCTTTTCATTTAAAAACAATGATGGAACCTGTGGAAGTTTGTGGATGCATTGAACTCGTTTGAAAGTGATGAATGTGACAGTTCTATTCAAACAGTTGATGGTGCTTAACAATACATGGTACCTTTTTTTTTCAGAAGCTGCTGCACAGACCTGAGAAAGGCCTTTTTTTCCTTTTGTATGGAATCTGGCTGTTGTTGTGGCTGCTGACTGCTCAGCAGAATGTGTTGTTCAGGGAATATAGGATGTTCTGTGTCGGGTTTTCTCCCTTTATTGAGTTTAGAAATATAAAATTACAAGATGCAGTAGTAATAGAGGCACGATGAGTCTAAATAAGTGACTCGGTGCAGTCAGCCTACCAGCAGTGGATAAGGATTCTTGCTTAATTGGGACAGAATTAGTGGGGAATTGTTTGGCTGGTAGAAAATGGGAAACTCTCAGCATTGCCTGATGCTAATAAAGGAGTAGGCACAAGAGGAAATGCCCTCAAGCTGCACCAAGGGAGGTTTAGATTGGATATTAGGAACAATTCGTTCCCCAAAGGATGCTCAGGCACTGGAACAGGCTGCCCAGGGCAGTGCTGCAGTCACCGTCCCTGCAAGTGTTCACACACTGTGGAGATGAGGCTCTCAGTGCCATGAGTTAGTGGTGGCCTTGGCAGTGCTGGGGAATGGTTGGACTAGATGAGCTTAAAGGTCTTTTCCAGCCCGGTTGATTCTATGGTTCTATAGAAAAGATGAGATGGAGTGAGGTTTTTTTTTTTGCTCAGAGCAATATGTGTAAATACAGGCCATATTTACACACACATATATCTGTGGTACTAAAATAGTAAGTATCTGTGTTCTTGACAAATGAGTAGCATGTGTAATCTGGATTATATTTTCCATCAGTCTTTATTCAAATAAAACTTTTTTTTTTTTCAACAAAAACTTTGTTTTCTTTTGTAAGGAAGAAGCAAGGCAGTTTGGTTTTAGTGTGTAAAACTGGGTGAGTGAATAAAATAGAGTGGCTGAGCGAACAGATTACGTTGTACAAGTGTATTATGATTTATGGGGCATAGCGTGAAAAATGCATGTATGTAATATATAGGGAAAAATATTTTCAGAGAGGGCAACATTTCATGGAAACAGTGTCTGTTCTTTTAGAATGTGTGACCAGCCAAGAAAAACTTCAAAGTTTCATTTGGAATATATGTAATTGTTTTTGTTATTCCTTTTAGGAAGGATGCGAATGCCGCATTGCTCAGTAACTATGAGGTAAGTTTAGCTGTGTTCTGGTTTTGAACCAGCACTTTAAAGCTGTCATCAGTCACTTGGATACTCCTGTAGTAGCTGAAAGTTGCCAGTGGCAATCAGCAAGACTGGTGTGTGATTTCCACCCCCCTGCATTTGATCTGGTTTTAAGAAAAAAGCTTTTTAAAGAAGGTCTGGAAATGTTTTCACCAGTAATGAGCTGTATTATTATTATTTTGGTCCCAAATCTATAAAACCAGATATAAACATGGATGAGAAGCAGATATTTAGAATGTCAGTAACTTGAACTTCAGCCTTGTTGTATTTACACTGTTGCTGTGTGGTTACTTTGCTGCATCCTCTTGTTTATGGTAGGTTGTCGTTTAGAATTTGATTCTCCACATCTTTAAACACTTGCACATTTGGGCGAGTGCACTAGATTCAGTGGTGCTTTGTGGGGTGTATGGTACATTGGATCCCAAATGGGGAGTGTTGACCCCCATGTGACTGAGCAGCAATGTCCAATTTCTCTTTTTGTTTTTAGTTTAACCATATGCCAAGGCAATAATAGCACCGAGTGAGTGACACACTGATGACGGGAGTGTCTTTAATATTGCAAATAAAAACTTGCAGAAAAGTTTTCACAGATGGCTGCTGCTAGAATCGCTGTTTCATATTTAACCTTGTGATGTGCAGCATCGTCCAAGAGCCTGCAACTTATTAATGAATAGTTGTATGAAAGCCAGTGCTACTGGAAACACAGTCTTACAACCCTGAATGCTTGTATTCTTGTAAAGATCTTCCAAAGCAGGTTAGGTTATAGAAAGGGTGAAGCAGTTTGCTCATCTGATTTGTTAGTCAGGATAAACGCTTCTAGGAGCCACTGATGTCCCTTCGTCTGGAGCCACAAGGAGGTTACAGTGTCCTGTCATAACAATGAATATTGGCATACATGTAACAAATAGAAATGTAGTGTTCTTGTTGGCTTAACCTCAGTCAGGTGTTGGAGAGATTTCAGTGCTTTGTTTGTGAATGTAATTTTTTGGCATGGTTTTAATAAGCCAAGTGCTTTGTATTATTTTGTTACTGAAGCTTGAGTATTGCACAGCTGTTTCCATCTCTTCTGAAATAAATCTGGAAATGTTTTATCGTGAGCTGCATCTGCCTGTGTACAGCAGAGCAACTGTCTGGGGACTGTTAGAAAGGCTTTAATGACTTGGAAAGAGCTGTCTTGCCTGAGAAATAGATGATATTTTGTCAACCAAACTAGTATTAGGTGGCTGTTTGTTAAAAACATCTACTATTGAAGGAAAATAGCAGATATTTCAGAGATTATTTATTGCAAATCATCTCTGCCTCCTTCATGTGCGGGGATATTGTTGGAATATAGATATTATTGTCTGCTGAGGTTCAAGTGATGCCAGCTACGTTATATAAAGTCTATATGTGCCCTAAAGGTATGGTCCAGAATAGAGAGAACTGCAGAATCCATTCTTCATGCTCTTCAGTCAGAACTTTCTTCAGCTGAGTCCTTTTGTTGGTGAATGTACCATGTGTGTTGGACAAGAGCAAAAGGAAGTGGAAAATGAAGTTATACTGATGAGAGTGCTTATTTCTCGTTTCCCTTTCACAGCAAAGTTGTCACATACGCAGCTTTTCATTCTTTGCAGGAGGGGATTTGCAGTGTCTGCAGCTATAGGCTTTTGGGGCATGGCTTTTCACTGCTCTTCAAAGTACTGATTCCCCTGAAACTACTGATATCTTTCTGTTTGCTCCTCTTTTCAGTTGCAGTTTGACTGGCATAGCTAACATTCTCTGTATCGAGGTAATATTTTGCTCAGAAAGTGGTGTTTGAAAGAAGTATTCAGGATTGACATGTTTTATGTTCCATGCCTACATTTCTTGTGTGAGTTTTGAGTTGTGTTGTGTTTGGTGTCACTGGCTATATTTTCTTCAAATATATATTAGGTAAAAGCTGCTATCTTGAGTTTTGGCTTTCAAGTCAGGGTTGACAGGTGTTCCTGTTTCATAGAAGATGCAGTGTAAAGGGATTGCGGGTTATGTTCTTATTTCTCACTGTCTAGTAATGTTTGTATTCTTATTTCTGTGGACTTGTCAGTTTATCATGGATCTTGATAGGATCAAGATATCTTATATGATCCAGATATCTTATCCTGATCTTGAATGAAGCAAGTTAAAAATTAAGGGATAGAAGTGGTCTGTTCCTTTGCTGTGGGTGTTGGCTCCTGATATACTGTAAAGCCTGAAGCAAAACATCTGAAAAAATTACAACCTAACGTGGTTTAGTATGAGAGTAAAAGAGTAATTGTGGTGCTGTCTCAACATGTTGCTGTGGATCTAGCTATGATGAGCAAAGATATTGTGGTGTTGCAATGAATTTGACACAGCACAGTTGCAAAAATCAAAACATCTTCCTTGCCTTCAGACTTAGAATCTCGTTCCTACACTAATAATCACTGTATCATAAATGTGAAGACAACTTTATTACATTCTTTTCAGGAATGTCTGCTTGTATTACATTGCTATGATGAAATGGGGAGCTAATTTAATCTTTGTGGCTTAACGTACCATAACACTGTACTGGTCACTGTAACATTTACTATTATGAATAACTCCACTGGAATTTACAATGGGATCACTAATCTCTGGAGCATCTGTAGGTCAAGCCTTTAGTTGGTTCCTGGCAATGTGACAGTTGTAGAGTTTACTTTTTTTGCAGATAAAGTAAAACTGCATCTCTGTGAGACAGGATCCATATCCCTTTTAATATTATAGGTCCATCCCTTATAACAAATCCGATAGGGCCATAAACTTGTGTGACATTTTGCTTCAAGCATCACTCATATTTAAATGGGAGCTCTGTGCCAGTACAGCAGGGTATGACCCAACTGTGTTCAGGACATAAGATAAACAAGTAGGATAGATTCATCCTGGCAACTTCTTCTTAGGAGCTCTTGGGTAACACTTAACAAGTGCTGAAAATCTGTTACTAAAAATGAGTTTACATACCTTTTCATCATTCTGGTGCCTAAACAGCTTTCACTTCAATTGCTGGTGCATTCTTCACCAAAGAAGCCACATTATTTTTGTTTGGTTGATAGGATTTTGCATTGTTCATCTCTGGTTTCCTGGGAAAATGCTCTCAAGTGGTCTAAATTACTTTATTTTTTTCCTTCAGGTGTTCCAGTTACTCACTGATCTTAAGCAGCAGCGCAAAGAGAGTGGGAAAAACAAGCAGAGCTCTGGTCAGCAGAATCTAAACACGATCATGTATGAAGTGAGTAGCACTGTGACATTCCTTTGCAAATTAGCCCCACCTGGAGTAGGTCACATCCTTAGGTCTGTATATTAATAATTTTGTGTCAAATCTCCCCTGTAAACACCATGGTTAAATACTGTATTTGCCACTTTTCTGTGGTCACTTTGCTCAGGTTGTGGCTGCCTGCACAGGCAGAGGCTGCTTTTACTAAAATCTATCACAACAAGTTTTTTAACAGTTCTAGTTTCGTGACTTCTTTCCTTATTATTATTCCAAATATTCTCTCCTTTTAAGATGCAGAGCAGAACTTTCTTTCATCTGATGAATTGATGATACCATGTAATCATGATTCCAAAGCTGAGGCACAGATCACATGGTATTTTCTGTATTAACGGAAATAAACTGCTAATTTCCAACTATTTTTCTTCTTTTTGTCAAAAGAATAACCAAATCATATATTCAGATGGCAACATCAGTTGGATGTCAGACTGGTAATAAGTGCTTAATCTGTTGCTAGGAAGACCTTCTAAAATTGTATATACAAGTAGGAACATTTGAAATCTCAAATGAACAACTTCAGTACAGACTTGCAGTGTGACCTATTGTGTCTGTGTTGGAGAACTGCATGAGTAGCACCATGATTAGCAGCGAGTTGAAAGCAGTTTGCCTTGCTTGCATGAGTAATCCTGTTGAGCAGCGAAACTACTCATGTGAATAAGATTTGGCCTCAGCTTTGTTTTGTTTTAGTTCTGGCTTTGTTTGAAAAGGTACAGGGTTATAATTCCTAAGCCTCATATTCAACAAAATAGGGGCTTACATAAAATCTGATTTAAATCTTCATGGAGACAAACAGTCTCTTCCTGTACCGCTTTGAAACAGCTGAGAAAGATCCTGTAAGTATATTCTGTCAGAAGGTACCTTAAGAAGATACTTTAAAGCTTTAATCGCTTTGTTACATCACTATGTGTTAAGTACCTATAGGAAGCTTTCTTTAGTGCATGGTGTGAAGCTGGTATAAACTCCAGGTATATTTGCTTTATATCTGACTGAGAGAAAACCAGAATTTGATTGTCTTTGTTCATGATGAGTATGTCTTTGTGAGCTGTGGACAGGCTTGTATCCGCTGGTATTGAGATAACTAGATGATTCTTGCTAAACCAAAGCTCTGTTTTGCTGTATGTCCAGCATTTTAATTGATTTGAAATTGCTAAGGAAAGACTAAATTGGAAAAGAAAATGACTCCTATTAATTAATTTTATTACATGACAATATGATGATTTAGTGTCAGTCATTATTGATGAGTAACAACTTCATTTTTGTCTGAAAAGGTCAGGCAGGGCTTGTAGACAGGAGGGGCATCTAACACCTTATTGTGCTTTTAAATGTATTTCTTAACAGTCCAATGAACCTCATCCTTAAGAATACCAGTGATTCGTAGTTCATCAGTTCTTTACCTGTGTAGTAGGATGATTTGTCCCGTGATGTTGAAATCTGTTTTCTTTTGCCCAGCATTTTAAAATGGTAACGGATTTGAATGGAAATACACTGGAAAAACATTTGCCTGCTTTCTGATTTGGCTTAGTGATCTTATAGCTCTTTTTTTCCCAGTGTCTGTTGTTTTCTGCTTTGAGAATATCGATGCTGCTTTTTTGGCCTCTGACTTTCAAATATAAATATATAAGATTTTCTAAGAAAGAAACTCGGAGTACCACGTAGAATTGTATGGGGGTTTTATTATTGTTACAGACAATCTGTGAATATGGTGTCCTACTACACATGTCTGTGTATTTGCCATCCAGTTAGTGCGCCAGGAGTCAGTTGTATCGGTACTTTTAAGCTTTATGTATAGCTATGCAGTATCAACAGGTGAAGATTTTCTTCCTTAATGCAAACCAAACATTGACAATAGTCTTAAATCCTTCAGCTGCTGATGCACACAGTGCAGACAATGCAAGGATTTCCTTGCCTTTTCCATTGATGGGCATTATTTCCAGCTTTCATTTTGGGGTCTAATCCCAGCAACAAGCAACATTCAGCAAGATTCTAAGCTACTTCCACTGAAAAGACAGCTGTGAATTGGAATTTCTGTGGAGTTTTTATCAACAGATGTTTGTTTTTTACTCATGTCAAGTTACATTATGTATGAGCTGTCTGCTGGGTGTTGTGTTGTTTTAAACAAAGCAAGCAGATGTAACATCTGCTGCAACAGCTGAGGTTGGTGGGTGTAACATGCAAAAGATAGAGCAAAGATAAATTGTCTTCTCAGATAAGCATTTCTCATAGTTCTTGCAGATGTTCATGACAACCCACCTAACCTGCTTCGATGAACTTTCAGGAAGTATTGCCAAATAGCGTATAAAGGATGAAAACAACCATAGATTGGAGAGCTTACTGAGTTATTTATGGGCTGGCAGTGAGAGTATCCTGACAATGAGCAAGTGAAAGCTTGGCAGAAAGTAACATGGTTTTAAGAGTGAATAGTATCAAACTTGTCTGAAGTGTTAACTGCTTGAAAACACAAAACCCTCAACCCCCCAAACCAACAGCAAAGAAATAAACACCACAAAACTGATAACTTTTTAAACTAGCTTTGGCAGTAAATGTTTGTTGGTTTTAAAAGGAGTAAATGTGAGTGATGCTATTCAGCACAGCTGTAAGTATGTCTTGATCACAGTCTTAGCATCATGTAAAATCATTTCAAGCCAGGAAAGCAAATATCTGCTGTCACCACAGCAGGTGGTTTTTTAGTAGACAGAGCTAAAACTCGCTCCTTTCCTGTGCTCTTCTTCAGCATGTGACTTTGGGCTTTGAAGAGGTGAGGTGAATGGCCTCCAGGGCCACAGAGGGAATAGTCAAAGCTGTAATTCTCACCTGGATGTGTAATGAGCTGGTTGGTTCATGTTGTTACAGAATGAATTTGCTGGGCCTTTCTGGATAAGTACTAATGTCATTTCCACCACATAAAGTTGTAGTTACGTGGTGCCTGTTTCTTACTCCCTCAGCACATATTAGTAGAGTCTTACTGAAGGCAGAAAAATGTGAGTGATCTGTGTCATCTATGGCAGCGCTTCCTACTGTTAAATAAGAAACCAAACCCCAAGAACTGGCATTGACTTTCCCAGTTTTTCTGAGTAATACTGAGGAGACTTTCCAGAATCAGCTTGTTCCATACGCAGCTGGTAAACC
Source organism: Psittacus erithacus (assembly GCA_009867235.2). NCBI lineage: Eukaryota > Metazoa > Chordata > Aves > Psittaciformes > Psittacidae > Psittacus > Psittacus erithacus. Next base: position 17,222 of record WYDI02032785.1, read on the forward strand.
AAGGAGTAACTGTGAAATAACAAATGCTTTCTGTCTGTTGCAGACACTGAAGTACATTTCCAAAACACCCTGTAGATACCAGAGTCCTGAGACGGTGAGAAATTTCCTCATAGCAATGAAAGGCCATAAGCTAACCAAGTAAGTTGTGCCTTTGATTAGAAGTGTAAACTCATGGTAATGTTGAAAAACTGGTCCCCAAGTGCACAGTGTAATAACCTGTCGGGTTTTGATTAACCTATTTTCTACCATTATTTAAATACTCATCCAGACATCTTTTCCTTCACTCATTAACACCTTAAGTGGGCTGGTGGTTACCACTGTATATCTCAGGCAGGTTCTCATCAGTATGCTGGTTTTTAGCATGTTTTCACATGGCCCAAGCACAAAATAGAGTTCATAAAATGTTTTCTGAAGATGAAGTTGTAAGTCATAAATGGGTTTTGAACACAGTAAGAGAACTGCAAAGAACCCCCCAACCCAGCTCCCCCTCTCTTTATTATCAGTCTTATTTTTATGAACTTTCTAAAGGAAAAATGCATTTATTCCTAAGAGGTGATAGGAAAAAGGTGACCATCTTGCGGGGAGGTAATAAGTGAATAAAATTCTAATATAGATGTATGGGGAAAATGTTAATTCTGAAGTTAATTTTCTGGTGAATCTGTGAGCCCCAGCTGCTACAGGCTTACGCTCTCTTAATTGCCATTGAGCAAACTACCATGTTCAGCTTCTCTTTTTGTGCTGTTTGTCCACCAGGATTTCTGAGATGTACATTTCAGTTATCTACATACTGTCAGTCAACCTCTTCCCCTGCAGTTTCCAGTAGAGCTGAACATGAAGGTCATTCTTCTTGTTTTGGGAAGTCCTGGGTAGAAAAGAAAATATTTCCTTCATAGTTACAAGAAGACTCAAAGGGCATTTTTCTTCTTTGGCAGTGGTGCAAATACCTGTTCACAGTGCTTGGAATGCATAATCATTTTGAACCTCTCTGCAGAGTGTAAGCAAAGCCTGTTGTAAATAGTCAGACTCAGAAAGAAACTACATCAGTTGGCTACTTGCTCGGATAGCTCTAATCAGTCATCTGATTCTTAAAGCAGAGAAAACAAAGATTTAATTGCTTCTAAATACCTCCTCCTTCACCACGAAGGAGTAGTTTATGCTGTATAGACACTGACTGCATTCTTTTTCCCTGCTGGAAGGACTCCCAGAGGGTTCATGTTCTGGGAAAGAGAACTACTAATAATTTGGTTGTGTCGCAAAAAGAAATGCAAAGTGAGATCGTCTGGAGAGTGCAGTGCTACGAGGCAAGTTTTTACCCTGTCCAAAGTGCAGTAAGTTGTGTAGAAAGCAGATTGTCAGCTATTTTGTTGGCTTTCAGTGCCCCCTCTCTACAAACAATCATGCTCACATCCAGTCTGTCAGCAGCTCTGATCACAGTATTGCTGTCTCTGCAGACACAGGAGTGCTAGTACTTGGAAGCTTAGTCATGGGTATTGCAACTTTGCTTGTAGTGCTTTCTTTTGTAGAACTGAAGTTGCCAGGTCAGTATGTCAGTGTTTAGTCCTCTCATAGCCCATTTTATGTAGTGGGGTGCTAGTTTATGTAGTAGGCATGTTGAAGCATGGAGAAAATACTCTTGGATGTAGTATATAGTATATCTGATAGTATGGAAACAAAAGAAAGTGTATTAAATTGGCAGCAAGCTGCTTCTTGAGTAAATAAGGAACATCCTTCATTTCTGGTAGTGTGAAACAGTCATCCTTTTTGAAGTGAAATAAGCTGGTTCAGTCTGTACAGGGCACCAGTTTAGGAAAGCACTAGAAGAATGCTGTATCACAGCAAAAAGCCAGTGGGAGTTAAAAAGGCAGAAGAGTATTTTTCAGAATTAACTGAATGAGTCCCATTAAAAGCCAAAGTTTTGGGGTTTTTTGTTGTTGTTGTCTTAAAGCTCATTTTTAAACTTCTTTCAGGTAGAATTTGACCAGGACCTCATGGTTAACTCTTACAAAAAGGCAGGGGACATACGACATCAGAAGACAGGCTCCCCTGTATGGGGTCTGCAAGAATGAAACTAAAGGACAAAAATTCTTGCTACAGAATCTCTTGGTCTCCCATAGTGCCTACCTGTTTTGTGAAATCTACCCAAATATTCCCCTTCCCATGCCTGCTTGTTCTGTGAGCTTGAATATAGCATTGCTGCAAAAGTTGAAGTAGTTACAAGCTTGAAATGAGATTTCTGACTATTTCTTATGAATGCTAGGAGGTGCCTTTGGTTTTATGTGTCATCCTCTCTGTCCTTTTTTTCTGAATCAGTCTATGAGGTAAGGAAGAGAATTATTCCCAAGTCATTTCCTTCTGTGTCATGGCAGAGGGATGAGAGTGTGAAGAGCCAGCCACTAATTTACGTTCCAAATTTACCGCGTTTATTCTTATCTTAACTCAGATTGAACTGTGACACCTTAGTTTCTTGAGCATCCTGCACAACTTTGTTAATATCTTTGTCATCTGATAAAGAGCGTGGCAGCTCTGCTTTTGCCACATACTTTACAAAAGAAGAAATAGAATTATTTAGTGTGATCATGGCAGTTCTTCTTTCTTCTAATCTTTTCCATTCAGACACTTGAAGCTAGAAGTATCAAAGCCCATCTGGCAGCCTCTTCACACCAAAACGCAGAAAGCATATGGTGTGCAATTACTATATAATGCATTTTCTGTTAAACCACTTTAAATAGTCATCCCTCCAAGGAAATTCTGAACTACCCTTTGGTTCATAACCAGGATCATTTCAACACGGCTCTGTTGTTAAATAAATGAGAAACTGAAGGCTTTAATCATTTCCATTCGATGATATTTGTATAAAAGACTTCACTAGAGATTTTGTTCCAGTTACCTGGTAGAGAGCTTTCTCCCCCTTTGAGAGGACATATGTTTGCTTTGATGCTTCGATGTTTGCTGTCTCAAGACCTTGCTTACATGATTTTGCTGTAATGACCTTTCCTTCTATGAAGGGTAATAAACTTCAGAGTTTGTCTTTGCCACTTCCTTTCTGGGCAAGGCTTTCAAAGATGTGCTCTCTAATTGCTTAGCTGGTCATGTGCTGTCTCTGCTGGTAACAGCTTTCTGAAAGTAGGTGATCTGATTTAAGATACATGTTAGTTGGTGTCTATCCTCGGTGCGGGCACAGCAGTGTTTTCTGTTTTCCTGTTGCAAGAGGATTAGAGGATCTGGTTAAAAGACTCGTTGCAAACACTCCATCATCTTAGACAGCTTCCTCTGCTCTTTCAGTTCCTTGTTACGCCTCTGCCTCTTCCTCAGGGAGGAAACACTTAGGCAGTGCGTTTGTGCTGTTAGGCTCAGCACCTTCTTTTCTAATCCAGGGACTTCAGGGCTTTGAACAGAAAAAGGATTTGCAGCTATACCTAAAAACCTGATTGAGGTCGGTAGTGTGCTGAGCTCACTGTCCCTGCTCAGCATGTTATTGCAGCGCTCAAGCACTAGGTTGTGCTACTGCATGTGAGAATTTCAGGGTGGCGCGGAAGGAGCAGAGAATTGAGGCACCATTCATTCAAAGAGCGGAGCTTTTCATCAAGTGAATTTTCATTTCTCCTGCACTCCTTCCACAAACCTGAAGGTTCTGAAACGTTCTGGCTTCAGTTTGCTGATAGCCTTGTGTTGGCGGATGGTGTGGCTCCTGTAAGATCACCTCAAGGCTTTTCTGTTACTGCTGCTATTTGCTGCTCAGGTTACCAGACCAGCATATCTTTTCTGCTGACAGCGTGCATTTTCTGGGTTTTTCTCATTTAAAATATGCTAACGTGTACAAACAACTTAAGCCTTTCTGAGTCATTTCAGATAGCTGCCTTGCTAAATGGAGCAAATTCCATGACATCTAAAGATAGATTTCACTCATATTGTCAGTAAGTATGGTTAAGCACAGTTTTTAACTTGTCATCAGTTATTTTGGTAGAATCCAAACTGTAGAACTGAGATTTTTATACAATGAAAAGCTCCGAACTGACATCGTACTGAGGTTTATTGTTACCTTGTGGAGGCCTCAAGCTTTGGCTAATGCAGTACAGTAAGCGATGTTGTACTTGGAAATACGCTATGCCACTGGCAGCTAATTTTCCAAGTTTAGTCCCTGGAATGGCTTCATATTTTCTGAGGTGGTGTGAAAGGCGCTGCATGAAAAGAACATTTATTAAACTTGCGCTCTGTAATGGCCATCAAATGAAAGCTGGTTCTGCTTGTACTTCTCCCTGTTGCTGATAGCCTGTCTTGGATTGAATTTTGGAATAATCACATTTCCAATCACTGCATATTATTATACTTCTTTCAGAAATGGACATAAACATTGCCCTTTTTGGCCTTATGTTAACACATTCAAGGAAGGGTTGAGCTGAAAATCAGCAGTACTTCTAGAAAGTATTTTCCCTCATTACTGCCAAAAACTGCAACAAATATAAACCTCTGCAATATTAAACACTGAATGATTTCCTTTGTAATTTTTGTCTCCTCCGGAGCTTTGAAATGAATATTCAACATGAAAGCCAGTGTAACAATAGCATCATTGAATACTCTTTAAAAAGGCTGTTGTGTTTAAATGGGGTAGAAATTAACCCTTCAATCTGTAGCAGTGTTGCTCAATTTTTCATATCCAGATGCCATTATCAGCCCTCAGATTTCATCCTGAACAAATGTCCTGACACTGAAGTGCAGTGGTAACCTCACAGGAGAATACAGCCCCTGGGCAGACTGGTACTGTGATTTCACAGACCACAGCTCAGGACTGCTTATCCCTAAGCCAGATCTTGTGTGATCTTGATTCAGATATTTTACAGCAGTTGCTGTGGTTGACTCAAGACCATAGGATTTGACTCTTAAGTATTTTCAGCTAGTAATGAAATCCATGGTTATCTGCTGTTAGTTTATGGTTTTCCTAGCAACTAAAAAGCAAATATTCCTGAGGATAAATTTGCTTCTGCACAGTCACAGATGTTTTAGGGGACTTTTTTTAGCTCTGTGTGGTGTATCTTGGCACTAATACCATTCTTACCCATGCCTATAGATCTCTTACTAGAGAAACAAAATGTGCATACATATATATTTACATACAGTCTAGAAGTTCAGTAGCTAAAAATGTACAATACTAAGTTTTATGTAAAACAAAATGCTGTAAGTATTTGGCTCACTGCTGACAGAATATGGTACATTTTGTCTTAATTTACACAACAGTATGTGACTGTCTTTATTATTATTTTTAACCTGTGAATTGATTATCATAGGATCATAGAATGGTTTGGGTTGGAATGGACCTTAAGATCATCCAGTTCCAATCCCCTGCCATGGGCAGGGACAACTCACCCTAGACCATGTTGCCCAAGGCTCGTCCAGCCTGGCCTTGAACACTGCCAGGGATAGAGAATTAACCACTTCTTTAGGCAACCTGTGCCAGCGCCTTACCACCCTCACAGTAAAGAACTTCTGCCCTAGATCCAACCTGAACTTTCCCTGTTTAAGTTTGAACCTATTACCCCTTGTTCTATCACTACAGTGCCTGATGAAGTGCAAGGCACTATGCGCTACAGCAGTGTACAGTCCATTTTTCTACCCAGATATGCGGTGTGATCTTGAACACAGGACAGTACTTTTTTTTATCTTCTAGAAGAACTTAGTTTTTACTGTAAAGTATTCCAGCACTGTAATCTCCATCCTCACCTCCTACACTCTCCCCTCAAACACAGACCTCAGACCCATTTTCTTCTCCCATAACCACGCACATTTTTGTCTCCTGCACCCTGAGCTTTGTATATCACGAAGCCAACTCCACATCATTTTGCCCTCAGCTGGAAATGCTGATCTTGGCTCTAGCTGAGTCTCAGCTACTGCTGGATGCAGCCTAGAAGTGGGAAATTGCCATTTTGGGATTTCTCCCTAGGCAGGTCCTGTAAGAGTCTGCACAACAGACAATTAACTCTGATTAGTGGAATCTTGCTTTTATGTGAGAAAATGGCTTACAGCCGTCACTCATCTTTTGTGTGCATTCTCTTGAATGAGCAGCTTTCATGTTCCAAACAGTGTTAACACAAATCCAGGCAGTCTAGAGAAAATACAAATATAGACTTTTGGGGAGCAATTAAGCTGAAAATATTCTTCACCCTCTGTTTAGATGAATGGGGCAGTTATCCTTTTTATTTAATGAGCACAAGGGTAAGTGCACATGCTGTAGGAAGTGTGAAGATGGTTTTATGAGTTGGCAAAAGTTTGGTTTATTTTGTAGATGTAATGGAGCATGAACTAAATTCAGGCTTATCATGTCTTGTGCAAAGTACTGCAGTCAGCAGTGATATTGATGCCTGTTGAGGCTTGCAGCATTTGCCTGCCTTAAAGCTTATTTTTGGCCAAATTGTGAGTATTCAGGTTCTAATTTGTGTGTGTGCCTCCGAGAAATACCAGGTACAGAGATATTCTGATGCTAATAGTCAGGTTTTGGTATCAGTGTTGGAAAAAGTCAGTGCAATGGGTACTGAGCTCCAACTTAAAGTGCATGCAGTGCTACGCTGCTAATGTTGAGGGCTGAGTATGACAGGCTTCTCTGTTGCAGCATTGAACTTCAGAGGCATTTTTGTATTTGCCTCAAGGGGATGCCAGGAGTAGTAACCTTCTGGTCACTCCTTTTGTTAAGAATAAGAAGGCTAGAAATCACACACAGGGAGAAGAGCTGCGATAAAGGCATCAAAAGGCTCCCCTGAGCTGGTCTCAGTTCACTTGGAGTAAGTCACTTACAAAGAGCAGGAAGAGCTGCTAAGGTGGCTCTCCGAGTAAGCAAAGGTAACTGTTCATGTCTTGCACATGCACATGCTTGGTATTTCTTGATTAATCTTAGCAGCTGGCTATTTACTAAAGAGAAAAGGTTACTGTTCTCTGTTGCAGGAGAATCATATCTACCCATACTAGTTACCTATTACAACCACACTACCGTCAACATGTTTGTCCAGTTGTCTTCAGTTGTAGTCAGTTATCCCTTTGCCATCTTGCAGTATTTTGCCAAAATACAGTAACTTCCATCTTCATTATCAAAATGATCGTTAGGTTGATCAGCAGATAACTGGCTAGGTACCAATTTTCAGATGCCAGTTACTGAATAGTTGGTCATTTGTCAGTGTCTTTGGATTTCAGCTCTATGTAAATAAAACAAATACATTGCTTAAGCCATAGTTATATAACGGTAACATGTCTTTAGTGTTAATTGGTGTTCATAATTTCTAAACCCCTGTAACACTACACAAGCACCTTCAGAGGAAATATGTCATTTATGTAGCTTTTGTTTTCTTGCACCCTGGTGCTAATTCCTTTTTGATGTTCTGAGTCATTTTTCCAGTAGGGAGCTTTGCAGATCAAAACCAGGCATGAAATTTTTCAACTAACACATTTTAATTACTTCCTTGCAAATTATCACTCGTTCTTCTGTACACATTTTAGAAACAGCAAATACTGTGAAGGATATGATCTTTGCTGAAATAATGCTTCAGCGTTATTCCTTTTGTCCCATCTGTAACACTTCTGTCTGTTCCCTAATGACTTACAGAAATGTTAATGGCTTATAAGCAAAAAGTATTTGACAGGTGGCCTTTATTGTGTCCTGTATTTCTTGTCTTAAGCAAACATGAACAGTTTCACTGATTGATTGGTTTAATCACGTGTGTCATTGGGTTTAACTGATTTCTGTTTTTTATTGCTCTGCCAGTAAACTTTCAGTGCTAAACATGGTGGAGTTCTACTTGTAAAATAGCTCTGCGTGAGTAAGATTTGCATTCTTCAGCACAGGCATGATATGGGTTTGGCTCTTTGAACCTGTTTATTTAGCTCTGAAGTTTTGTTGGAAATAAACTTCAAAGGTACTACTTTGAAAAACAAGAATAAGAGAATATCTCTCTTATGTGTGGTTCAGCAAAAGTCAAATAATATGTTTTATCTGGAGAGGCGGTGGAGCTATAAGATAGGACTGGGATATGGCTTGCTGCCGAAGTGAAGAATGACTTGTTTGAAAAGGCTCTGATCTGAGAAGTGGCATGTGAGTGTGCAGTGCAGTGAGAAACTTGTATACAGTTATGAATTCATTAAACAGTGGATGTAAAAGTCTATAAATAGGGCTTTGGGAGGAGGAGGAAGTGTTTTACAAGGAGATATCCTCATGGCTCTCCTGTGAGAGCTGAAAATAGTGTCTCTGTTTTAGCTGTCTGGAAACTGAGGCATGGACATGTGCCTGGCCAGGGACCATAAAGCAAATAACACTGAAAGCCAGGACCAGAGAGGCAGCTTCTGTGCCTCTGTCAAGTGCTCCAGGCACAGAACCAGACAGTTTCCTAGCTCTTGAGGAAAAAACATTAAATCTTTCATGCCTTCATTCAGATGAATTGGCCAGGAGATGTTTAATATTCACCCAGCTCTATTAGGACTTCTGCTTTTATGGCAGTGATGGTTTTCACTATGGATTTACAAAGGTGTGTTGTTTTCTCTCATTAATTCCTTAAATAACCTCTCAATTTTAGTTCTTGAGTAAAAGATTTCAGTACTTGTCCCCGGTCAACATTAAGGTTTTCTTTCTGTCCTTCATTACTTCTGACAGTAGGAAATGGCAGCCGTTACAAATACCTGATCTTTCTGACAATAAATCAGACAATAGTGGAGCTCTTGGTTCAATGTTAAATTCAGCCATGCTTTTAGTAGTCTCTTGCTTCTGGATAGATACAAGTGGTTAGCATGGGAAAACAGAGGAGGTGTATTCACTGCTTCCTACCAATGGAAACATATTTGGCTTTCATGCTTGATTCTCCAAACCCAAAGCAATCTAATAAATTTGGCTATCCAAGCTAATTTTGATTCCTTTGTGATGTCTGTAAAATCACAGGATTCAGGATTTAACCGAACCCTGTGTTGCCAAGGGGCTGTTAACAGGAGAGTGAGGAAAATGTAAACAGTTAGGAGGGAGGGAATAGAGAATGTAGTTATTACAATCACTGCCTTTAAATACTGATTTATACTATAATTGACACAAAGAACCTTCTCCCTAGCATCCTCCTGTATTTTTGCACCTTACAGTTCATGAGTGCAAGGACAGATCCTTGTCAGGGTACTACAAGATCCCCAAGATGAAGGAGGAGGTCTGGAGAAGGACCATGAACATACATACATACATTCCTTCACAGCATTAGTTAGTGGAGGCCTCAAAGAATACAGAAACATCTGCTGCCCTGTACTCTCTTAAGGGGCTTCCTTTTCCTTCTTCCACGCCACATCTCTTCCCCGCTCTTACACCTCCAAAACCTGACACCTTTAAAGCACTCACCACTTAATTGTTCTCCCTTAGTCTTACTGTCTGTAAAATGGGGATAAATGGGGATTGTGATCCTTCCTACTTTGTACAAGGCATAAATAAGCGAGGGCTAACTCAATGTCAGAGTAATCTTTTAACTGTGAAATCTGAAATCGATGTGAAATCTGCATTTATCCAAGTGCCAAATGTCACTTCACTGCAGAATTTTTGTGAAGACTGAGAAACATCTTCTGATGTGGTTCTGTAGAAGCGAAAGAAGATTGAAAGGTTTGGGTGGTACCCATAATATTAGAGCTCTTTTTTAAACAGACATTTTGAACTGTTCTGTGGTTTATCACAATGGAGGTTTTCTCCTTTTTCCCCCTCCTTTGTACAAGTTTTAATTCCTTACCCCCCCTCTCCAGTTTTGAAATGGAGAGAGTAAAAATATGGGTACATTTGTAAGGTAAATGTAAATAGATGTTAAATTATGTGCACTTATTAATGGTAAGTGAATATATAGGAGGAATTTCTGGAGCTCTCTGTTCTGAATTGTTAATATTTCTCAAATGTTGCATTAAAAAATGAGAAGCTTTTCTTTTGAAGCTGAGCATCATGATCAAAGTGATTTCCCAGCATTTATACAAATGGTGGCAGAATGGCTCAGGGATTAGGTGGAACAATTAAAAACTCTTCTTTTGTCGGGATTTTGGGTTTGTTACCAGCAGGCTGTATCTGAAAACAAGTCATCTCTTTGGAGCTATTTCCTGTTCTTAAGGGCTGTGAATACACATCACAAAACCCTCTGGTGTAACAAAGCTCATCAGCAGAGCAATTGTCTTCACTGAGCCACAGCCCTCCGTAGTCCTGTTCCCATCACTTGAAATCATGGGCATTTTAGCTGAAGAGGGCCTGTTAGATCATCCAGTCTGTGGTAGTACAGGATTTTTTCTTCAGGAGATGTCAGCCAGGAAAATGTTATGTGACTGCTGCTCGTTCTGTTTGTTTAGTGGATAAATGAAGGGCCTTCTTCTTTGGGTGTCAGCCTGGTGCCTTTTGAAGTATTACATTCAGTCTCAACACGTACATGTGTGCTTGGCAAAGGCTTCTCCTGAGGAGCGCAAGCGCCTTGGTCTTTGAACATGCACCACTGTGCATACATGAATGATAAAGCATTGAAGTGCCTGACGGCATTACAAGCTGTGAGCTGGCGTTAGGTTTCAAGGGCAGCAGTGTTGGAGGCCATGTGAAATGGGACAGTACCTCTGAAGTGTCTCCAGGCACACAGACCTTGACCTGTGGGTTGTAAACGCCTGCATGGGAGAGATCTGTGTTCTCTTGAAAGCTGTGCAGTTTCCTTTCTAAACCACCCACAGGTCCAATAAACAAGGGTAATACTCTTCAGAAACAATTTAAATGTGCATTAAAGATGCCCTTTAAATAATAATAAATTCCAAGCTTTAGTTCTTCAGAATGGCAACTCACTACTGTATCACAGATGGATCAGGCATGCTAACTGTCACTTCTCGCTTCAACGTGTGAATGTGTGCAATAAAGATGTGCTGCATCAAAAATAGATGACTGCTAGGAAAGGCTATATATCAAGTAATAATAATTCAAGATTCGCTATCCCCCAATGTCCTTTCAAGTTTCTTATCTCTTATTATTATACTTTAATTGTATGGTTTTATTATAAAACTGCATTTGTTACTGTTTCGTACGCCCTTTTAAACATCTGTTGTAGCTTTAGCAGTGTTGTGTTGCGCTTCTCTGGTCTAAAACACAAAGATCAGCTCCCAGCATTAGATGTGCTGCTATTATGTGGTCAGTGTTTTGAGCTTCTGAGCTGAATGAAATATGCATTACTGGCATATGACAGCTGGTTTTTTACTTTGCTTTTAGACTTATTTGTATTTAAGTAGGGTGTAAGATTAATAATTCAGAGCTATTGCCTGACTGTTGTGGTTTGAATTTAATGAACATACTTGTTTGATCATGTCTTCAAAAAAAAAATGAAAAAAGAAGAGAGCTTTTTAAATGTCAATGAAATGTTTTCTCTCAAACCCATTCCTTTAATTTCTTTGAATGATCAAAGTGTTTAAATGGACATTTGTGACTCGTGATTTCTTGATGAGAAAGTAGAGCTAATAGCTGCTTGGTTAAAATGAATCCAGTAAAACAGTGAGGATGGGTGAGCTTAATGATGGTTCTGAATGTACCGGGAATTTTGCCACTGGCTTCAGTGGTGCTACCCTGTCTCTCTGGAGTATTGAAGTGTTTTGTGTTTAACTACCAAAGTCAGGCAAGTTTTACTGACTTCTCCCCCTTGCAGGCAGAGAAGGATGGAATTTGAACTATTAAAAAGAGAGGCAGCATGGTTCATATCTAAAGTCAAAACAAAAGAAGTTAATACTGATTGAAAGGCTTTTGTGCTAAAGGCACGGGACTGCAAATCTGAATTGCTTTCTGTCTGCCTTAGAGTATGGACAGGAGATCAGAAGTGTTTGAGTTACTGTAAATGGACAGGTAATGAGAAGCATTTGAATTCTTGTCAATCAGTGAATTGTCACTTGTATGTTAAACCAGGCACTGATTGAGGGTGGTGGTTGGGTTATCTTGGTATTTGCTGTGTCTTTGCTGCTTGTGGTCATGCCTGTCTTTGAGGGACTGTGCAGTGAATCAAGGAAAAAAGAGAAAAAACAGGGAAAAGGGGTTGGTTATCTTCAGAGCCCAGCTCATTCCCCCACCTGGCTTGCTGCATGATGCCCAACAGTTGTAGAAGCACAACAGAAAGGTAGATGTGCTTGGGAACAGAGATGAAGATACAGTTTTGTCTGAAGATAAATCTGTAAAATACAGCCTCAGCCCATGGTAATAATGCATGAAAAAATGCATTGGCTTAAAAGGGGGTTTAAGCCCCCTTTTAAAGTTGCAGAGAGTACATGTGACAAGTTATTGCTGTTTGACTGATGGGTTGTGACTTCTTAGGTATGGTTGCTATTGTTGCTGTGGTTGTGTGTTCACAGCAAACGAGTTTGTGATATTTTGACAAGTTGTTTAGTGTTCCCATACAGCTTTTAATAAAGCAACAGTGCATGTTAGTTAATGCTCGTACAGTAATGATCTCAGGGTCTCTGCCTTGCCACTTTAGACTAGATGTGGAAGTAGCAGTATGTTTAAGCACATAAGAAAGTAGTGTATTTAAAATATCCAGATTATCATGGCAATGAAACCACACTGCAAACCCAGTCAGAATTATTCTTGGCAGTTATGTTTCACCCCTGAGTTATCAGAAATGTGTTTGCATCTTCCCAGTCATTTGAGGGGATCCTCAAATTACATAGTAATGCGGATTGTTTTACGCTTTGCTTTTAAACAGGGCAGAAAAGCTCCAGTTGCTTAACCACAGGCCTGTGACAGCAGTTGAAATACAGCTGGTAAGTAACAATGCTCCTGACTGTTCAAAGCTTAAATGAAAGCAGCTTTAACCTTGAAGATCAATTGAATAATTACTTTCTTATGGTCAGTGACTGAATGTATCCCTTTATGCACATCTTTACATTCATGGTTGCAAATCCGCTCTGCTTCCTCTCAGAGACCTCCTTAGGGACTTGCCTATCTTTCTCTCAGACAGATTCTCCACCTCTGTTTGCTTTAGTGTCACATAGTGAAAATGCCCAGTGCAGTCATTAAAGGTTAGAGTATTGCAGCTAAGAATGTGTTTAACCCAAGTCTTTTTGCTGCTGCTCTGTAATCAAGTACTTGATTTTCTGACAGCTGTGATGACCTGATTGTTTTGATGGCAGGGTTTTATGTTACAGTAGAACCAAACGCACTGAAAACGAGCAAGTAATGACTGATACGGCCCTTCGAGCAGTGGTGCAGATTGAGAAACAGATATAAACAGACTTTCGGATGGAAAATAGCCATTGTCAATCTGTTAAGCACAATTCTGATGTAAAGAGGGATTGTTTCTAGATAGAAATAGTTGATTATATTTTCTAAAGTATCTCCTTAGGAATACAAAATCCTGTGGTAACAGGTTATTATAATAAGGATATTCTTTTAGTAAATATCTCTTCCATTAAGAACATCTGTTTACAATCATTCTGAAACCACACTGTGTAGTAACAGGATCATATTTTGCTGCAAAAAAGGGGAGGATTAAAGAGGTACCAGTAGGACTATTTTTCTTTCATAGCCAGGGAGTAGAAATTATAATGCTGAAGGCATCTCATAAAAGAATGCTTCTAGCTGAGGAGTTAATACTGTGTTTTGTGATTGAAGAGATCAGTGTCAATCATCAGCCCAACCAAGAGCATTAAGGCTCCATGAGTTTTGCTTAGGAAGTTAGTCATAAGCGATGATACAGAGCCTGTCTCATACCTTTGTATATGCTGAGACAGAGATTTATTTTGTTCCCATGTAGGCCATATAAAGTCTATTTTCCCCTTCTTTCAATGCAGTGGTCTTTAGCTGCTTTCAGGTGACTCTGTGGTTTTGTCTGTCTTTTCCCTCCTCCCCTCATTATCCTACCTAGTTCCTGATAATCTTACCTAGCCATAAAATACTGAAAATAGTTTTGTCCTTGTGTTACATTTGGAGTCCAGGAAGCAAGTGTACGAAATTTGGGCCTTTATATTATAAAGCAGGTTTCTGTGGAGTGTCAAACTTCAGATATTCCAAGGTTTGTAATGTCAAGGTTAGATAAAACTCATTGCCAAAACTTGCAGGATACAGATAAGAGATTTAAGTTTGGTGCCCATTACTGATACGTAAGCCTTCTCTAAAGATCAGAAGCAACTTGTTATATTCATACGTTTGGGGGCTAACCTGAATTTGTATCATCATGGAAGTATTAGGGATGCAGTTACTTCTGTTCCATTGTGATACCCCTGTAACTGCCAGGGCAAGTTTCTCCAAAACTAGTGTTACAGTAATCTAAGTTGACTGGGTTGTTAGCACGGTGTTAAATGAAGCCTCCCCAGAAATGCAGTATGTTTATGCTTTCATCAAAGCACATCAAAGTGTTTTGAGCGCAGTAACTGCTAGGAAACTGCAGGCCATTTTTGTTAGTGAAATACAGAGACTAGAAGCAAGGAAATGACTTTGCTGTTTGATTGCTGTCTTGAATGATTTTGGGGTTTGGTAAGGACTGAGGAAAGTGATTGTAGCAGTGCAGCTTCTTTTGAACACACAAACGCTGTCTTTGAGCATCTTTTGAGTATAAAATAATGCAGAGCAGTGGAGGCTACCAGCGTTTTGTTCTTTGATGTCAATAGGGAGAAGATTACCTATTCACATATTTCATGCAGGCAAGTCAATTCACTACAATTGATGAATGAGAGACAGCCTACAGAGAAGTGAATACTAGGTCTGAAATCACCTTGATTCGCTTTTCATTGAACTTTCCCCTGCCACTGAAAAGCTTTGAGTCGCTCCTGGGGTTGAATCAGAAATAAATGATGATGAAGACTTCTGTCCACTTCATCTAATGTAAGCAAATCAGTCTTAAAAGCTTTAAACAAAATGCCACACAAACTTTATCTCTGTCTGTTGCTTACTTTAATAGTTTTTGACATCTCAAACTTTTACTCAGTGTTGCCTGTCCGTGGAACAGAGTCAGGTTTATCTGACAGGCTTTTAATAGCTGATGTGAGGGGATAGTTATATTTACTACTGCTTGTTGCTTTTTTGCCTTTCCAGCTTTTTGTCTTTTTATTCCCTTCTATAAAATTCTCTGTCTTTTGTTGCGTGCAAACAATAAATCAATTTTGATAAAATCATATTTAAGCTAAAAAGCAAATTTATGTTGTGATCTTTTGCTCTCAAGTTCCTTTGTAAATCTTTATGCATAAATCGCTGTAATTGTTCCTATTTGTCTTTTCTGGAATACATGTGAGGATTTATTTTCAAACAACAATAGCAACAAAAGGAGCATGAAATTCTAATCCATATCCCACAGGGTAAAACACTATACACATTGCAGCTATCTTGACCTCCTGTTTTAATCTTTAGCATATGTTGTTCCCTGCTCAGTGATTCAATTCACAAAGGAGGAACAACAAACAAAACAGTGGTGCTCATCTAACCATGACAGTGGGCCAGCTTTACTTAATGCTGAACCATGATGGGTTTGAAGATTAAACATCATCTTCTCTGATGAACAAATTGCTCCACATTCTTCTCTCTGAATGGAAAAGTGGATTTCAATTCTGTGCTTTTGAAAACTAGATTTCCATCTCCGAGAGCTTGATACCTCATCTTATGTGCTCTGCATAACCAGCCTGACAAATGGTTTTTTGTTGTTGAATGAAAAATAAGAGTGTAAAATATCCTTCTGGAAACGAAAGACATTAAGAGGATTTAATCATTTTACATTCTCAACAATATATTTTGCTCCCTGCTTTGCATACTTGGTTAATTATCTCTGAGGGACATTAATCCAATCATTCAGTCTTTATTTCATTGTTGTGTGCCTTTTTTTCTATGAGCATGTTCCTGCTGAACAATTTCAAATTACTGCTCAAAGGAGGAAATAGCAGTCATTTTCTCATAAATACTTATCTCCTACGCTGGAGTTAAATTATGTGCTTGATAGCTTTGGAAGGGATCAGACCCCTCTTTTTTATTGATTATATTTTAAATAGAGCTTTTAGCTTAGCATTCAAATAAATGATAGCTTTTAACCCCACAGGTTGTTCTCTTCTGTGATGCTGAGGTTTGTTACCCATCAAATATTACTTATCCTTGAGACAACTTCTCAGTTCTGAAAGAACTTTGAAGGGTTCTTTAGTGTGGCTTTATTTATGCTTCTTAATTAGCAGTGTATTGTCATGTCTCAACTGGCTAAACGTTAGCAATGAAAGCTGAAAAGAAGCACAGGGAGGATGGTGAAGTCTCTCATACTTTGCTTGTATTTGGGTAAGCAGAAAAGACAAGGGATGGCTATAATTAGGGAAAGCATGTTCCTAAAATGTTTGTCCTTGTTTCACTGGGTAAAAAGGAGCAAGTATGCATGTTTATGTGTCTGTGTTCATATTTTGTGCTTACATGTGTACATGGCACTACTAACATGCAGATTTGTACATTTATTCTATGAACAAACATTTTACTGTTTGAAATTAACTTGGTAGTCAGGCAAGCTGGTCATTTCTGATTTACCTGCGCCATAAATGAAGTCTTCAAAAGCTTTTGAAAACTAGCTTCCTGCTGTGAGAATGAATCAGCAGGTTTTAATGGGACTTACTGCTTAATGGAATTCTATTACTACGTTCTGATTTGATAATTATAGTTGTTTTGTTCCTCTGAGAAACTCATACATAGTGCTCCATTAAAAAAAGCTACTGTTAAAATGTGCAGCTGGGAAAGGCTGTGTGGTACTAAAATATTCCACATACATATTTGTTTAATAAGCCCAGCTCTGGTTCCCAGTAGCGGTTATGGTACTGTGCAAGGCATCTGCCAGTGTTTAATTCCACACTTGGCAAGTGATTTGTCTATTCATTCTCATGTAGCAACATTCAGTGATGGATGCTGGATGCGTGTTTCATTTTGCTGTGTTAGGAAGCCCATCCATAGATGAATGTGGAGAGGGGGACAGAATTGGCATCCTTTTCTTGCTGTATTCTCCGTTTAATAAATGTTTGCTTGGTTTTAAGCTTTAAGTCCAGTGAAGTCGGACTCCTTGAGTACTTGAAATTAAGTCAAGACATAAGCTATGGCTTAACTCTTGTAGCTATGAGGTGCTTAGGCAGGTGGAAAATTGGTTATTAGACTTTTAAATACCGGTAGCATTGCTCTCAAAGGTGAGCAGTACTGGGGCTTCAGCTGCCTTGTGAGTATGTTGTGTATATTCCACAGTTCTGAACATCTGGCTGTTTTTGTCAATACATTCATTGATAAAGTAAGAAGCGACTTTAGGTACTCAGGCTTGAAAAGGGTATCTTATCTGCAGGGGGAGCATGCCTCTCTTTTTTAGCTGTAAGGATTGTATGCCAATTATTAGCAAAGTTTTCCTGTTTCCTTCTTTGATGCCTTCTTTAGTTATCTTGCAGGTTATATCGTTCACAGCATTAGCTGGAGGGGAAAGGAAATGTGAAAATTGCTTAGTGTAATAATACATTGCAGCGATAGCTTAATAACTGTTACAAGTTTGAGTGAAATAAGAAGTCATTGAGATCTGACTTGACTGAGTTGATCTTTACCACGTAGTTCCATTTCCTAGCCAACATTGTGTGTATGTATGAATGACATTGGTATGCTATAACATTTGCTACAAAAACACTGCAGTTATTTTGGGATAGTATAGACTTGAATTCTGAAAAGCTGTAATAGCTCAGGCATTATTTATTACAAGCAGCAGCATAGCTGACATGGCTTGCTATCTGTCTCTTGTGTTCATTTCAAGCAAATCCTTGCTCTCAGCCCTGAGGAGGCATGCTTGTTTTGCAGCTCCTCATGCTGCAAGACAAGCATTTATCTATAATAAGTGCTTTTTATCTATCAACTGTGTTACTATAGCATTGTCCAGTTCTACTACTTGCACAAATCCTTGCATATTGCAGATTCACAGTTCAGTGGAGCTTTGGTTGATGATACCCTACACTTAGCACATGGCATCATCTGTGAGGATAATCTATTTCCATTTGGTGCCTGTGGCACTGCCAGTATAAACATCTTATGTCATACACTTATTAAAAACATTAGCATTTTTGTTTTCCTTAGCATAAACTTTGCATTCCTGACTGCTTATGGTTTGAAGCTGCTGCTTGAGCACTGTCAGCCAATTGCAAGTTAGAGGTCAGCAAGGCTTTTTGATAGAACTTTTTTCATCTATTGGTAAGATTCTTGCTGGAAAAGCTTTTTCATACACACAGTTTCTCTTCTGAGTATCATAACGTTATTTCCTAGTGCTATCAATAGCAAAGGTATTTTGTCTTATAAATCAGAAAACTCTGAACATCTGTTGAATCTGGAATAAGCTTCTGAGTGACCTTCTGTTTCCTTTGAGATCTGTTTTCCTTTTGGACAGTTTCATTTGTCCCTATCTACATGCGCTCTCTGTGCTTAACTTTGTGTTTTTCCTTTTGGCATCCTGCTTTGCTGCTTCCTAATTGCTTATGTTTCATAAGTCGCTGCTCAGGCTGTTTCCCTGAGGAGTGAAAGAAATTGATTTTTATAGCTTATGCGTTTGATCCTTTGAACCCTTGACTAGTATCGCAGCAGGATAGTGCTGAAGCATCTACTTGAATAGTAAGTTGTCCATCCTGCCTAATACAGAGTTTTGACTATTGGTAGTTCCTGGTGTGGAAGCTGGTAGTGAGGATGCATGGCTTGGAGGCACCAAGAGGTGAGCCCCTGATGAGTTTGCTGCAGCAGTTTAAGGAATTACCACTTCTTTCTGGCAGAGGCTGCAGATCTGTCAACAAAAGGAAATTAGAAGCTACATTACCCACTCCTCAGTGCAATATCTGGCATCTTTCTTTAAAGATGCTTTTCACAACAGTTTAATGAGACATCAGCGTCAAAGCATCTGAAACATGTGAGACTATTTCCTTTCATCAACTTTCTGGTAAAGTATGGTTTCTTAAACTGTCACAGCAACCACCAGAGCTCATCTGTTGATGTCCTGAGTCGTATCCGCTGTTTGTCAGTCTTGCAGGCTTCTGCGTTCAGCCAGTACAAATGACACCAACATACTGGGAGCTGGGGTATTATTACTCATTTGGCGCTGAGGAGCACTTCAGAAGCAGTGATTAGACACTCATATAAATGTCCTTAAATGCAGGAGTTGAGAAGAGTTGATGTTGATCTAGAAGTCATTCTCTATTCTCTGTCTAAGTTTTGATTAAATCCTTGTGGCTACTGGCTACCTGAAGCAAGCGCCTAAAGGAGAAAGTGTTTGGAGAAGAAAGGGAAAGGAGATACATAGGAGGGATAAAATTTAAATGGGGAAGAGGGTCTGACTTCATGTGATCCAATAAATCAAACCTAAACCAGGCAAGGGGCCATTTTTCTGAAGATCAGAAAGCAGTGGGATGGTAATAAACGTAGGAGACATTGGCCACTAAGAGAAAAATCATCCTGCCTTGAGTGATATTGCCTGTCCAAAGGATGTGGGCTTTTTCTCTGTATGGTTCCTGCTGCTATGGGGCTGTCACCTTTAAAATTCAATGTAACAGTAATTAACAACCCAGTCCAAAAACCAGGCTGATAATCCTCTACAGAACTTAATAGCTTGGGTCATCTACAGAGTAGTGGTTTTGTCAGTAGTGTTGACAACAGTGAGTGTATGCAAGCACTGCAGTGTACTGGATTGTATACTGTTGATGCTCCAAGGTGTACTAGTCAAGCTGCTGAGATGATCGCTTCTGAAATGCAGCCTAGCAGGCAATTATCTGATACCACTTTAGTAGCTGCAGCAGTTGGTGACACAGAAGGGTAATATCAGGAGGATTTTTAGTATAATCTAATGCACAATGTATAGTATAGCAGCTGGTGGTAATGAGAGCCAGGGCTGTTTTTCAAGCCAGGGTCCTACAGTAGTTCTTGAACTAACAGTACCTGGAAGGCTGCTCCACAGAGAATTTCATCCTTCGATCAGGATGGTCCCCAGAAACAGTCATTTGCAAATGGATATTCACTCTCTGCCTTTGCTACATGAGTGGATTCTAGTATCTGTGGGTAATGGCTGATGAAAGATGATCAGATTGTGCATGGAGGGCTCATAGGACATTGAAGGGAAAAGAAAAAAGTTAATTGAATATACCACTCTGCTTTTTACAAGGCAAAGATGTGTCTGAATAGCTGACAATTTATAGCTAGAACTGATTCAAACTGCATTGACTTGGAACCATAATTTAATATAAATCACTGTGCTTCAAAGGACGTTCTAAAGGACTTTGTATAAAAAAGAAAATCTCAATCCCCACAATCCTAATTGGTTTCATTTGCGTTTAAAGAGTTCTTTTGGCTTGCTTTTCCAGGCCTCTGACAAGCTTTTCCTTTTAACAGCTGCCTATAAATTAGGGCAGTTGTTTTTACTGGTAGCAGTGATATAAGAGTTCCCACAGCTCCACAGTGAGAGTAGGGCCCTAATTAATTGTAGGGAATTTTACTGTTGATTCGTGACAGCGTGTTTTGTGTGGCTCAGAGCTTTTATGTGCCTTTAACTTCAGGAATCTCACAATCTAAGCACATTCCGATAAAGTATAGCTGCTTAGGGTGAGATGGGTTCTTTTATGGCCTGATTGCTTATAGTCTAGGCGCAGGATAAGATAGAAAGGTTCAGTTAACCGTGCTCTGTCATCTCATTTCAGTTCATACATGAAAGCACAGGAACTTAGGAAAATCAGCTTGGAAGGTAGGTTTGCACATGAGCTAAATGAAAAGCCTGACTCAAGGTATGGGCATGTACCGATAAGAGAGGCTCTAGAAGAAACCAGGGAGGAAAGTCTGTTCTGAGTGTGTCATTCTGCTTGCTGTAAAGCAAGCAGGGTCCCATTATGAAGTGCCAATTGTAGCAGTTAACAATGGAGCTCTTCTGTCTTTATTTTTGACTATTGTAAGAGTTCCACTTTGTAAAATGCTTTTGCAATGAGCAAAAGCTATGTCTTGCATACATTGAGAATTCTCTTTCCCAATTAGTTGAATCCTTCTGTTTGGATTCAGAACAAGGAAGGAAGTATGGATTTAATGATTACAGTAGATTGCTTTTTTAACCTGCAGATGGTAGAAGAAAGCGAGGAAAGGCTCACAGAAGAGCAGATTGAGGCACTTCTCCAGACAGTCACCAGTATTCTTCCAGGGGATCCTGAAGAACAGCAGAGAGACTCAGCAATGGCGACTGACGACAAAAGCGACCAAGCTTAGGAAGCATCTAGACCAAAACTGGCAACAGTTTCAGCAGAAGAGAATCAGCTAATATTTTTCTGGTTTTTATTTGATACCAGTTTCATCTTGTATTGAACGTCATTGTAAAATATGTTACAATTTTTATGACTCGGAGGTGATGAGGGAACCAATTGTTTACCAGAAAGCATGGAAAAGGACACGATTGTTTTGGCATTCTGTCCTAAACAGGGATGGTAATAACTGAGTTTGTAATGTCTGAGAAATTATGAGGCACAGAATCTGAAGCTTTTGTATTTTTTCCATTACCCATGTAACAGCTGTACATTTGAATAGGCTCACATACAGCTGGCACTGTTTTAATTATCACAGCAATGCTAAAATTATAATTGCTTTCATATGGTTTTGACTTGCCCAACTGGTTTTCAGAATGCATTCTACAATACAAAGCCAACTTGTGGAGCTGTTTGTGGAGGGAGCTGTTTTCAGTGACCAGAACAGAGGGTAGTGTACAAAACCTGCTTGGTATCTGGCCAAACAATTTGATGTAGGCTGTTGGCATCATGGAAGTGAGAGGATCTGTTGGAAGGGTAACTGTTCTCAAGGATGTCTGGCATTTCTTGATAAAAGAATAATCCAGATCATCAACTAAATCAATGTATTGCCACCCTAATCAGCTGCATTGGACCAGTTTACAGCAGCTGAGGCTCTGGACTCAAATGTTAAGGCTCTTAGTAATACAAACAGAAGAGCATTTACGTGAGGTGTATATTTTCCCTTCGAACGTTTGTTTCAATAGTTATATATAAACAAGTCACAGTCTTGTGAACATGCTCATGACCATGAAATAAATGAATGAGTCAACGCTGAAGTGGAGTCCTAATCTGGTTTGGAAGAATGAGAATCAGTCCTCAGTAAAGCAGAATTTCCTGTGTACTGAGCTTTTGTCTGATTAAAGATTTCAGGATCAAGTAGTTGATGTTGAAAGCATTGATGATTATAATAACTCATTTGGGTAGTGTATAGATGTATACATAAAGTCATGAGTTGTACATGGCACTGGTTTTATACGATGACTGCAGACCATTCTTTTATAATTATAATGTACTGGAAATAGAAATAAAGCTTGAAGTGTATCCTGGGAATTTTAAATCTTATAGACAAGATATAAGAGTTTGAATTGGGATATCTGACTTCTTTCCTCTGCTTCTGTCATGGTTTTATTCTGTGGTTTTAGACAAAGAATTTATGCTTTCTGAGCTGTATATGAAAGGGAGAGATAACTTCCAGTGTCTGGGGGATTTATGATACGCATTTCCACGGTATTTTAAGCTGCTTTGATGTTTGGAGAGGAGAGTAAATAATTGGAAAATATATTTGTTACCTCTTAAAGATAATTTATCTGAAATGCATTCCAAAGCTGGAGACTACAGCTACATTTTGACTGGGGAAGTGTAGTAGCATTAAAGGAAAAGTCCTTGGTGAGTTTTATGATACATCATTATGCGTTTTTCTCTCTAAATGTGCAGCAAAACAGAATGACGTGCAGTTAATTCCAAAGTTATCAGTTTTGCCCACAGCAGTCGTGGTGTGACATGCTCTGGCCTTGGCCTGCAAGTGTTTACATTTTTAGCCGTCTTCCTCTAAAATGAAGTTAGTGAAGCACGTTCTAAGCTTACAAAAAGCAGATGGAACCAGACTGCGAGTGCCTCTAGCCAGCAGGAATATTCTAACAGTTCTCTGAAGCTGGATGTTCCATCTTGGGAATTGCTGATTTGTTATCGGGATGGATTTTTGCCAGCATCCATGTTGTCCTCTGCTGTATGTGTGTTGTATAACATACAAGAACTTGCTGTTGTATTTAACCTCGTCACCAAAATCAGTTCCAGATGGATACATGTATTAAACTTGTGCAAACGCATGGGTAGCTCATTCGGGCTCAGTTCAGGTACGTAAATTCAGGTACGTACTATAAATGCAGTTCTAAGTAACATTTGATGGGATTTTGCCATCTGCATTACATCAGGAAATCATTTTTAACTGTGCTGCCTGTGCTCTCTGATCCTGTAAGCGCAGGAGAGGAATTGCTGTGGTGCTGAGAGCAGGTTCATGTCGTGCTGTTTACTCTCAGGTGTGTTTTTTGGAAAGCCAAGACTCAGAAATGGCTTATGGAAAGCAAACGTCTCACCTTGCTTATGTGATACCATCTTTCCAGTGTCCTGTATCTTACATGAAAGATCTGCCTCTCTCCCAGGGCTGCTTATTGTTAACTGATCAGTTACCTAACACAATCAATATACTCTGCTAATTCTTTTGAAGGAGAGAAGATGGCCCGAAGAGATGGTGGCCTTCTGATGTGTCACAGGTACAAGAAAGCATTCATGTGTATAGGGTACTTCAAAGGTTGGTCCCTAGTATCAAGAACAGAGGGGCAGAGTACTCCTCACTTTGTGATATTTAAGAAGTGCATATTGCTTTTAGCTTCCTCATTTCTGACATGTTCCTCATGTTTATTGCATGTTTGGCTCTTGGCTCATTGACAGCTCTGCTTAGGGCAGCTCCTTGTGCTCTCAGCAGTGCTCTGAGAGAAAGAGGGAATGAGCTGCCAGAATTCCTCTCCCGTTTTGATACTTCAAAATACCCAAGGTTCCTCTTCTCGTAAATTCAAGCCCAAGAAGGGCAGCTCGCCCTAGGCTTTTTTGGCAGCCCTTGCTGGAGAAGTTTTATTAGAGCATTTGTTTTATGGGAGGAGAAGGAGCTCCTACCTGGCTGTGCTCTGGAGCTGGGAAATGGATACACTGGGAACAGAAATGTCCCCAGAGAATCTTGTAAAGATCCAGGAAATCCTTACCAATGAGGCAAGCAGCTTTGGTGGTGATCAGACCACGGCAGGGCTGCACAGGGGGCTGCTGCCCACCGCGGAAGTGCAGAATTTGACAAGCTCTCCTTGTCTCACAGGGAGCAAACGGCATTTTGTTTCTATCTGTGTGGTGTGTGCACTAGGTAAAGGTGTGTGGTCTTCATTAGAAAAGGCAAACCGCCAACATACAGAGGTTTGGCTTTCTTCTGAAGCAGGTTTTCTTCTGAAGCATGCTTTTAAACAACATTGAAGCAGGACACTGGAGTGGCATTCCAGCCTAATGCCTCAGTGTGCTGAAGGGGTTAAGCAACATCTACAGAGTGTCTGAAAGTCTTTATACAAATGTTTTTAAGAAGGTTCTATCATAAACAGCTCTGTAGGTAACTTTACTTCTTAAAGGCTCTACTGATCATAGACGAGCTATTGCTTTAGAGGCTGAACAAACCAGGCTGATTTACGCCGTTCGAGAATCATGCCTTAAAATGATAAACCAGCCCCATCAGAGTCCATGAGGAGTGGATGCCTGCACTGCCTGAATCCTGGCAGACCCTGACACACGATGAATAATCAATCTGGACATGCTTTTGAAGCTGTTACACCATAGAAGAAATAAAGTTGAGAAATGTTAGAACACAGCTGAGTTGTAGCAGAGCAGTCAGCACATGGCCTAGAGCAAATTCCTGCTGGTCCCAGACCTATCCTGGAGGCTGCCTGGGGAGAGCTGCAGGCTGCTTGCATCATACTTTGCTCTTCATCCCGCTGGAAATGTGTTTCTCCCGCCTGATGGTTGAAGGGGAAAGACCTGGTTGAGCCTGTGCGAGTGAGGAGGTTGAACTGGGTGATCTCCAGCCTCAGTGTTGCTGGCTGGCTGGTTTCTCTCCTGCTATGCACTTGAAATGGTTTTAGTTGCTTGCTCAGCACAGAGGCAAAGGCTGCTCTCCTTGAGATGTGAGAAACAGCAAGTTGGGGGTTTCTCCCTTGTCTCCTTTTCCATTCATGCCCAGTGGCCTCTTTGCTGGTGGGTGCTTTGGGGCTCTGACACGGTGCAAATACTTCATTCCTGGGATGTGACAACGAGCAGGGGACAGTCTTGCCAGGATGGCAGCAGGGTTTATGTCGTGCGTGTCGTTTCATCCATCAGTTGCTGGAGCCTGAAATCCGAGTTTCTGAAGTTGCTCTGTGTTGCTGAGCTGTGGAGCCAAAGGGAAGTGTTCCCTTGTGGGTGGGCTGCCAAGCACAGGCATGCTGACATCGTGGGGCGAGTGGCCGTGTTCCTTCAGCAGGGACAGGTCATGCTTTGCAACAGCAGCAGTTATTTAATGGCAATCAGAGGGTGATGTTTATGCAGGAAATCTGAGCTACGCAGGTTCCTCTTGGGTTTAAAACACAACGGTGGGAGCAGATCCTGTGCTGGCATATGTGCACATTGCTCTCCTGGCAGTTACATGTGCCGAAGCATCCTGTGGCTCAAGGAAAACGTGGAGAGGGCAGCGCCTGGTGTTATCCCAGTGAGAGTGTGCAAAGAGCGACGTGGGGACACCAAGCCTGGCCTTTCTGCAGCAGCAAGGTGCTAGCGTCATTAAGCAAGACCCAATTTGTGTCCCGAAGTGAATGCCATGGTAGAGCTGATGTTGGGGACATGGGAGGAGTAGGGCAGGGAGCAAGCAGCTAGAAAGCCACCAAGAGATGAATTAGCTTTGAGCACCAACGTGAGCAGCGCACCTCTTCCTTGCTCACGAGAGCGATGCCTTCATCTGGGTGGTGACATCCTGCCCTGAGGACACTGCTTCCTCACCACTGACTCGATAACCCAATGCTCCCAGTGCTGCACTGTGAGATCAGGGGCTGGGATCCCTGTTCCTGAGTGCCATCCTGTAAAAGGGGAGGAGGTTTGGGCCAAGGCAAGCAGGGAACTTGTTCTCCTGGGGATGTTAAAGCTCTTTAACATACTCCAGCAGCAGCTTGGCTGCATCTGGCCTCCTCACACACCCCCAGACGAGCCCAGGGGATCTCTAAAGAAGCCCAAAGTACCCTTTAAAACCACGAGTGATATTTTATAACCTTCCCAGAGAAAAGAAGGTCACATCAGCCCCCTTCCAAAGGGCTGCTCTATGGAGGCGCAGACTGGGATCCGGCCAGCATCCTGGAGGGAGACGATGGCAGCGTTGTTTAGGTTGGAGCTGCTGAAGATGTTGACAGAGAAAATGTTTTGTGTTCCCACAGAAAGAAATCCTTCTGCGAAGCTTTTATTGAGCAAAAAGAAAGGGTTGTGCTGAAAAAGAGACAGAGCTGCAGCCAAAGCACAACTGAAATGCAGCGAGCAGTTAGGAAACAGTTCATGGCCCAAGAACTTTTGCTTGCCACAGGCAGGAGTCTCTGTGCATGTGTTGCTTGAATTCCTTTCCCTCTGCATTAAGAATCTTCATTAACTTTCATGTCTATAGAAACAACCATCAAAGGTAGCGGAGAGGCTGTTCAACTGTAAAGATAATTAGAATAAAGCTGGCCTGAGAACCAGCCAAGTGGGGTGAGAGAACGTCTGAGAAGAGATGGGGAAGCCAGAAGTCATCGGGAAGGATTTGATGCACATAGTGAAGCTGGGAAAGGAGCTGCAGGGAGCATTCAGGGATGCTGCAAACAGTCCCAAGAGGACCAAGTGCTGGTGAGAGCTGTGGCTGGTGTTAAGGAGCATCCTCTGGCCAGCTCTTCACCAGCATCTCTGCCGCATCCAGCCTGGGGAGGCAGAGGGGTGACGCTTCACAGGAGCGTGGCAGAAGTGGCACCCGCGCCCTCGGTCCGCTCAGATGAGCTTCAGCACCGAGCACAAGGGCTTGCTGTGGTTTAAAGCCCTTGTTTGTGTATCCCACTCCCTGTCCTCCTCCTAAGGGGCTGCTTCACTGCCCGACTGCTGCTTGCAATTAGCGCTCACCCTGCGGGGCTCCTGCTCGGTGCCTGCTGGGCTGCGAGAGAGGAGCAGGCAGCAACCGCCCGGCCTTTGCGTTATGGGGCCAGGCGGAAACTGCATTGCTCATTTACAGCAAAACAACCCCCAAAAGCTGCGCTCAACCCCCTTCAAACCCGCTGTTCTCATGACGAGTCCTCCGCCTCTCCCCCCTAAATGGATGCCCCATCGCTTCCCAGCCGCAGGGTGGTGATGCTTAACGTGAGCTGGGGTAGCCGTGGGGCCATGGAGCAGGGCTTTAACCTGGAATATCAGTGCAGGAGGAAGGGGATGAGCTCAAACCATCAGTCTCAGCTGGAAACGAGTAACCAAGCGTTTTCCTGCTGCTCCCATCGGAGCTGCACCTTGCCCCGTGTTGGCCCCTGGGGGCTCCTGTGTCGCTGGATGTCAGTCTGGGGAAGCAAATCCCTCTTGTTACAGACCAGATGCTGTCAAGAAAAAGGCATCCCAAAACAGAGGGCCTGAGCAGTTGAACTTATCCAGCTCAGTGGTGCATGGGGGGGTTCTGCTTCCCCACCTCTTCCCACGCTTTACACATGCATGTGTTTTTATAGCTAGTGGAGGTTAACCCCTGGGGCCGTGCCAAAGCCTTTACAAACGCGCTCTGTGGGACCAGAGGGATTTTTGCCAGGTCTAAAAGGACCTTCAAGGGTTTTGCCACAGCAAACACTGCGCTGCCTGTCCAGAGGAGAGCATCAGCTGAGATGAACCAGGGGTCTTTTACCAGCAACAGGGTTCATCGCCTCATTCAAATTGCTGTGTCTTTGTTATTTAGATGTGCTCAGCTATCTGATGGGCTCGGGATGGACAGAGACACAGAGCAGGACATGGTGAGCTCCGAAATGCAGCAGGTGGGCAGAAAGCAGGTAGGGTTTGAGGGAAACCTGCAGCACAAACACCTTGATGCCTCCCCAGTCCCCACTCTGATGTGCTGGGCACCTGGTGTCCCTCGTCCCATGGGGAGAGTGGTTGGGGCCACAGCAGGGCTCCCATCCCCGGGAGCTTGGCTGAGCCCTGTTCCTCCATCCCAGGCCAGCTCCATCCCAGCCCCTTCCCAGCCTCACCAGCTGCAGCATTATGTGTCCATGCACTACTTGGCATCTCAGGAGGGGTTTTATACTCTTCAGCTTCATCTGCAAAGACTTTGTTTCCCTCTTTTGTACTGTTGCTGGGTTTCCTCAGAAGAGGCTGTGGCTAAAGGCTCCCAGGGATGCAGCAGCTGGAGGGCGGCTGGGAGGGAGGGAAAAGGAAGCACTGAAAACACCCACTCGAAACCTATTGGGATCCAAATGCTTCCTCCCAGCAGGTTTGCTCCTTCATTACCCAGCCAAGCCCACAGAACCCCCCAGATGCTGCTGCTCCGAGCTGCCCACACCTCAGCATCCGTGAGTCGGAAATGGGCCGTTTCAGGCCAATTTAAACATTCAGGCCAATTTATCCATCTTCCCTTTTCCTGTGCAATGTCCTGTCCCTGGGTGTGGGCTCAGCACAAAGTTGCCTCTTTCCCAGCCTTGTGGGGCTGCTCGGAGTGGGACAGGACACCCTGCCCGTGTGTCACCACCTCAGGTGAGACCCCAAAGGTCCAAGCAATTGGAGAAGGCAGCCAGAACGCTGCAGCGTTGCACTGGAAATGGTCCTAAAATGCTCCTTGTGCATCCACATGGAACTCATCCCCGTGTGGGGCTGTCCCATCCATGCCAGATACCCTCAGTGGGATGGTTGCTGCCCATTTTGGAAACCAGCAGGTTTGGTGGGATGAAATGGGCTGAGCAGTATACGAGTGGCCAACGTTATACTGATAGAATACAGCTGATCTTGTTTGGGCTTGTTGCACAGGGTTGATGTGCTTTGGGTTGCTTGGGAAGGGGTCTTGGGTGGTGAGGACCACTGGGCCGGTAAGGGAGAGCAGATGCTGCTGGTTTATATACTCCCCTTGCACACAGATGCCGGGAGTGGCTCCAAAGGTGAATCCAGCCCTGGACTGTGCTACAGCTGGATTGGGAAGGGGGAATGTGTGCGAAGAAATGCCCAGGGCAAGGAATGCACTAACCCTGACTTCTGTCCCAGGTAACTTCACCACCTGCAGCATCTCGCTGGGATTCATCAGGGCAATGGAGAGAGAGGTCAGACCATGGGCCCAGCCCATCTCTAGCATTCATTGTGCTGAGAAAGCCTACGATTCAGCCCCAAACGCTATGATTTATTCTATAAACGCTGCTTCTTCATGATTTAACCGCCCAAAGCTGCTGCTGCTGCCCTGGGCGCTGGGTTTGGGCTTTTCCCAGCCTTCTTCCCGGCCTCTCTGCAGCTCCGGGAGCTGGAGCCTTCCTTCCAGTGCCAGCTGAGCTGGTTGCATCAGGACGGGAGCGGAGGCTCTGTGGAAAGCCATAAATAGTGTGGGGCTGGTGATGAAGCAGGGAGCTGGCAGGAGCGGAAGGACAGGCAGAGGGACTGTGCGGATCCTGCGTATCTGCAGGGGCCTCAGCAGAGCCCAATAGTTAATCATTAAAATATGCTTATATGTAACTAATCTCTGCAGGACAATGAACTGAGGAATTATTTAATGCAATTTAAATGGGTCATAGTAGACACTATAATAAGTGTGCTTGGAGCCAATGGGAGCTATCAGGCTCCTATAAAAGCGGGTGGGGAAGAAACAGCAGCTGGTAGGAAGAGATCACAGAAGATCCCATGCGTGTCCTGAGCTGCCTCTCGGAGCCCTCCCGACCTGCGTGGAGCCAGGCTCTGGGCTGAGCCCTTCAAACGCTGCTGATCCCGCTGGAGTCAGTGGCTGCGGTGGGAAGGACGGGGTCCGCCTGGAGCCAGCGCTTGCTGCCACTCAGCACGGCCCATGGGGACCACCATCACGTATTTAAGGCTGAAAAGGTGAACTTCAGCAGTGCTGTGAGTTGGGGGTCGCATCG
The DNA here is from genome assembly GCA_009867235.2 of Psittacus erithacus. Lineage (NCBI taxonomy): Eukaryota > Metazoa > Chordata > Aves > Psittaciformes > Psittacidae > Psittacus > Psittacus erithacus. The sequence continues at coordinate 47,134 of WYDI02032785.1, forward strand.
CTGGGGCAGGGCTGAGAGGGGTATTCTTCCATGGGGCTGATTTTGGTGAAACCCTATCGGGGTTGGCACGTTTGGAGATGTGATGGTGTTAGCAGCGTTATCGAGGTGTTACCTCGTGGGGACAGGGACACGCAGCAGCGAGGGGCTGCTGCTGCCAGGGTTTTGCAGTAGCTTTGTAAAGGGAATGGGGTGGGGGGAATGAGTGGAAATGGGTTTATCAGATTTTGATCAGCTCGTGAGGAGGATTCTATCAGCAGGGTGCTCTGTGAGCTCATCCCGATGGCTTCTCAAGTCCTGTTCTGCAAGCACAGTGCTTGGCTCCCAGCGTTCCCACTGGGATGTTTTGGCTTTATCCCTGCTATCGTTTGCAGCCCCCCAGGACCGATGCATCAGGTGCTGCTGGTGAGCACAGCTCAGACCCTCCAGCATAGCCCTGACCATGGTGAGGACGTATCTGCTGGAGGGAGAAGTGACACTGAGCTTTCTGCAGCCCTGCTGCCTGCCTTGCGTTACCCAGAGAGGTGTGAGGGGCAGTGATTTGTAGCCCCACAGGACAGGCATTCCCCCTGCGGCGATGCATGCCGCTTCCCTGGCTGCCAGCCCTTGGATAAGCAGCAAATCCCAGCATCTCCAGACATCAGTTTCATCAGCTCAAGGGCTGGACCAGGTGACCTTTGAAGGTCCCTTCCAACCCAAACTGTTCTATGATTCTATAATCATACTGCTTGGTTTTTTCTCCCTCCTTTCAGTTTCATCACATTCCATCTGCCTCTTTTTGTGACTTTTCTGTCCTTTGTTCCATTTTAAGTCATGTACAGTTGATTTACCCCAAACCTCACATTACACGAAACCAGCTTTCAGCTCCGTTTTCCCTGCTCGTAAGTAACCAAATGGGTGCAAAAGGTAATCGTGGCTGCTCCAGCTGCTCTCCCACCCAGCAAATAAAGAGCACAGCCTGTTTCCTGTTACATTTTGCCGGTCACATTGATTTACATTGTTTGTCTCGTGTTTTATGGCTTCCAAACTGATGTTGTGTTAAGCTGGCTGGAGTTTAGGCAAGAAATCAAATGCAGGCACTGGCAGCCTTCCCCACATGCATTCATGAGGGTTGATCACATCATAGTCACATTTTCTTAGTCACTGGAGGACAAACAGCAGCACTGCCTCGCCTGTATCCCAGCTGGTTTGCACTGGGGCTGTGCTAGTAAGAGGAGCTTGATACTCAAACTGTGGGGCAATGCAGGTTGCAGAGGGGCTGCATCCCCTCTGCGCCATGGCTGGGTGCTCCTCCAGTGGTGGTTTGGTGCTGTGGGATATCTCCTGCCTTCATCTTAGCCCATGAGCTTCATCTTCTATCCCATATTCTTCCTGTTGAGGAGGGGAGTGAGAGCGGCTGATGGGCACCCAGCGCCCGGCCAAGTCCCTCACACCAAAACCATGGTTTGGGGCAAATTCATATATATATATATATATGCATGTGTGTGTGTAGGATAATAGAATATCTCACGTTGGAAGGGACCCATAGAATCATCAAGTCCAACTCCCTGCTCCTCACAGGGCTACCTAAAACTAAACCATATGACTAAGAGTATCATCCAGATGCCCCTTGAACTCTGACAGGCTTGGTGCCATCAGTTCCAGTGTACGTATGGGCATTATAGACATAGATGCAAATGCATTTTAAGCAAAGCAGGAGGAGTTTCTCCTTGTGCAGGGCATGCTGCTGGGACTCTGTGCAGGTCAATGGGGCTGTGTATCGCTGCTGGTGGCGCAGGTCGGTGCATGGATGGCTTTCACCCCAGGCTGGCATGGGGAGGTTGTTCGTACAGGCACAGCTGATTTGAGGGGATCAGGATCCCCAGTGGGTTGCTGGCATCGTCCTTGCTGCCTCTCAGCAAGCCTGGGCAATGGGCTGTGGATGTGCCCATAAGAAACCCCAACAAACCCAACTGCTCCATGCACCGTGGGTCAGCCAGGGGCTGTCTGCAGGGCAAGGCAGGGATTTCTGCCCAAAGGAGCCCAAAGTGTTTGGAATCCAAAGGAGTGGATCTAAGGGAACAAGCTTCTCACTGCTCACATGAGTGAGGAAAGGTTCTCGCGTCGTTTTACAAGCGTCAGCAGCACGCTGGATTGGGAATTTTGCCGGTTCTGCACCGTTTCGGGCAGAGAAAGTCTCCCTCTTTTCCTTAGGAAAACAAGAAATAGAATATTCCTGTAGGATCGAATGTGAGAGAATGTGCAGGAGGTAAGATTAGGGAATGCGTCCCCAGAAATCAGCAGGTTCCCGTGGCAATAGGTCAAACAGCATTAACTAGAAATCATCCATTGATGTGTGTGTATTTGGGGATAGCGGAGGAGCCACAAGGGGGTCTTGGAGTGGATGGGTTGAGCGAGTCCTGATTTTGCCATCTCTGTTCCCTGTCTCTCCATTGCAGTCTGGGGAACCGGTGTATTGATGCTGCTCTCTGTGACTGATTTACAAGTGCTGCTGCAGAGACCCAGGTCCATTATTTGCCTTTGCTGGTGCAAATTTGGGTTCCATAAGGAAAACCAGAGGGATTGTTTCTTGTGAGCCCCGGGTTTTTCCCACCAAGGGGCAGAGCTTCAGGAGATCGTTTCTTTGGTGCATTTCATTCTTCTCTGTGCTGCTTTTTGCATGTAACATGGTTTATGGTTGAGGGGGATGTTAGCTGCTGGCTCAAGCTGGGAATAGGGAAAGGAGGTCTGGGTTTCATAGCTTGTCTACAATGAATTTACAGTCCCATGCAGTGGGTGAAGGTTTCGGATGTCTTCACACCCTCAGGTTCTCTGCTCGGGTCTCCTGGGTCCCATCACCTCTCTGAGGAAAGTGCCACCTCTGTTTTCTATGGGGGCTGTTTCCCTCCCTGTAGCAAGCTCAGCAGGACCTGAGCCAGCCCAGAGAGAGCATCAAATGCTGAGCTCCCCTTTTGAAAGGCCACCGTAAAAATCAATGATTGATGGAAACAAACAAGAGTGAGCTCTGCACAAGGTCCTCCCTCCCTATTGACTCTTCTCCCAGACTTTGGCCTGGGGGCTCCGGCTTTACCCATTTCACAATGTGCCTTAGGATACAGCCTTGGGAATGAGGAATGAGGCTAAACCAGGGCGTTTTCAAGCAACACCATGGGCTGAGCTGTTCAGCCACTGCAAAGAGGGGAATCCACGGCCAGGGCAGGGTGCTGCATCCAGCAAATGAGCCTGACCCCAGCAGCAATGGGGTTTCATTTATACTAGTTTATAGGTATTGCATTTCCTTCCTCAGGTGCCCCCAGGGAAAGGAGCCAAACTGGGGTGGCTGACCTGATGCTGGCTGGTGATGAGCCTCAGAGCAGCCCTTGTGGAGGGAGGACTGGGGTTTAATTCAGTTGCTTTTAGCTGACAAATTCAGCTCACCCATAGAGGGGCAATGGAAACTGCACGTCCGGAGCAACCAGCCGTGGTGGGGATGGGATTTACATTGTGCTTCGTCTCATCTTTAACAGTCTCACCTTTAAAAGAAAAAGGCTGCTCTGTGCCTGGTTCCGTTGGCAGCATTAACAGCGTTCTTTATGCAGTTTTAAAGCTGCTTACACTTCCATATCTCATTGCAAGCTGTCCAGATAGCGAAGGGATGAGTGACAGACCTGCTGCGCTCCCCTCAAGCACTCACTGCTCTCAAAGGGCCCGTGCCTTGTGCAGGATGGAGATGCCAATGTATTTAGGTGATGGGATGGGTTTGCTTCCAGAGCTAGTGTCTGCAAGAGCCAAGTCCTGCGAGAGCAGCCGAGCTGGCTGTGCTGCACCAAAGAAACTCATTGCATGGACTGCAGCCAGCGGCCAGGGCACGGTGTGTGCTGCCAAAGTGAATTCACTGATGTCTCACTGCCACCGTCGCAACCAGAGGATGAGAAAGGTTTTGAGCTGATGCAAGCAGAGCTCTGTGTCTGTGGCACGGGGCTTTTAGGGGGTTGGTTTTGTTTAGATGTTGGGGTCTGTGAGCTGCTCTTTCACCTCCTTGTGCTCTTATCCAGAGACAGATGAGATCATTTCTCGTATCACCGGCATTATAAATAAGCTAATGGGTATTTAGCTCATTAAGTCACCACCATGTTTGCTACTGCTTTACAAACTCGGGACTTAAGCCTACAAACTGCTGAGCATCTCAGCCATTCAAACTTCAAGGGACAAGAAATAGTTTATCCCTCTTCTGCTGTGCTGCTTGCAGCGCTTTCCCAGGCAGACACCAGTGGATGGGATGGATGAATGTGCTGTGCTGAGGATGGGCTGTGCAGGCACAACGGGGCTGTGAGGAGCATCACTCCTCTGTAGTAGATGAAAGCCCAGCACTTTGCTCCCTACCTCTATGTCCAACCACGCAGAGCAGCTCGCTGAAAGCCACCAAGAGCATCGCACATCACTCAAAGCAAACACCTTCAGCTCATGTGAGACTCTGAGAGCTCCAGCTTAGTGTGTCCCTGTGATATTGGATTTTCCCCCCTTTTTTTAGGGAAACCTAAAGAAAGGGAAGGAATTAGGCAATGGCTTGTTCTCGGATGTTCCCATGCCGGAGACAAGCGCCCTGCCTGCACACGTGCATCGTGCCACATAGGCAGCTGTCTGCAAGCCAAGGACAGGGGGAGATGCCTATAAACGTAAGAGAGGAGAGCATTCACTGCTGCTCTGAGTGGAAAAACAGCTCCTTCTATATTGACTGGATAGCGAGGGCTGCCTGGAAAAACCCGGGAACTGCACCTCCAGAGGCTCCTGCAGCTGGGGAAAAACAGTCTCCCCATGAAATAAAGACATCTGATGCCTAAACCGCCTGTGAGAGCGGGGCTGAGGGCTGCGTGGAGGTGTTCCCAGCCCCATAACTGTTTCTCCAGGCACACGGAAAGATCAGTTCTCAGCCGTCACATTTAGAAAGCAGCAGACACGAGATCAGACAGAGGAATATGGAGCTATTTATCACAAAGTGCTGCTTGACGGGGTCAGAGCAGGAACCACCTTGCTCCTCTCTGAGCCACAAGCGGGTCACAGTTGGGTCACAGCTACTTGATAGGAAGTCCCTGTTCTCCTGACTTTGATAACCTCAGTTTCAATCCTCCTGAACTGGTGCTCGCAGCAGAAAAGCCAGCCCTGCCTGGCGACGAGCCGGGCCCTGCTCAGGTTATGCACAAGGGTGATGCTGTGTGTGCGGGTTGATGGATCCCTGTGCTGATCCAGAGGCTTTCTGCAGATGAACGCTGAGAATGGCACCTTCCAGGTCCTGCGGTGATTGCCATGGCTTGGTTTTGAAACTGTGAAACAAACTTGTATGGCTATCGAATATGCCCCAGCCCGTGAGCGCATACTCCACGCCTGCTCCTCCATCCCCCGGGGCAAACCTTGCACTGCCAGCATGATCCATACAGGAGGCAGGCAGGAAAATCATATCAGGAGCAGAGAAAAGCAATAAAGACGAGCGTGCCTCTGGGAACCACAGGCAGACAGCAGCATCCTTCCGAGTTGAACTGCATCCTCACTGGGCTCGCAGCTGACAGCTCTGCTCTGCTCCTAAGACAGACTGCGGTAGGGGCAAGGCATGATTCTAGGTGCAGAAACAGCTATTCAGCAGGAACATCTTATTCTCCTGCTGTGAGGGGATGCAGAGGAATCTCATCAGCTTAATGGCTTGTGGGGCCTGTGTTCCCTGTACTTGTGAACACAGGCCTTGGATGCTCTCCCTCTTCAGGGATCGTAAGTCTTCCCTGGCTGGGTCGTTTTGGCTCGGTCTGCAGTGATAGACACTGCTGTGATCCATTTGCAGTGCTGGGTGCCCGCTGCCCCCATTGCTCCCCATCCTGCCATGATGTGCAGCAAGGAGCGGGGTATTCCCATCCCTTGCCCCAGCTTCTGGGGTCTGGAGTAACCCTCAGCCCAAGATCAATTTAGGGCATCACTGAGGCTGGAATGTGGAGAGGGATGCAGCCGCATGGTCCTCTTCTGGCCAACGACCCCACTGAGGGCTTGAAGCCTGTGCTGATTTAAGAGCTGGCAGTTCACTTTGTCAGTAAGGTGTTAAATCCATCCTTTCTCCCCTACCAGAGGGCAGTTTGTTCATATTCATAAAGACAGAGATAACAGGATTAACTTAAGCATGTCTTTGACACAGAGCCAACTAAGCACTTACGCGGGGAAGAATGGATGCTCAGCTGTGCTCTGGGCTGTGAGACAGCGCAGGCACACGTGGGGCTTGGGAGTTCTGAACTACCTCTCCCTAAAGGCCAGATGAATTTCCCAGAGGCACAGGACAAGCTGAAATCCAACCCACTTGCTTTGTGCTTTATCGTATCAGCATCCTCCTCCAAATCCCTCTTTCCCCTCAGTTCACTCTATAATGGATCTATCCATATAAAACCTTCTATAACAGAGGTAACAGGGAGATGTTTTGAGGCAGCTGCGCCTCTCTCCTGGCTTTCAAAACTTCCTTTAGTGAGTGTGGGGCTGAAAGCCACGAGCCTGCTCCATCTGCCTCTCACCGTGACAGCCAGCCGGCAATGGGCCGGGCTGTGCAATCCCTGCCGAGGCATTCAAGGAAAAGGAGTAATATTGAACAGTCCTGGCAGGAGCATGCCCAAGGCAGCAAGCGCAGCTGGGCAGGGCCAGAGGGAAATTCTTCACCTTCTTCAGATCGGGAAGGTGGAATTAAGGGAAAATACTCTCGGATGAGGTCCAAGACACCTGAATGAGCACTTCCTCTTGCTTTTAAACATCACACCTGAGCTGAATTCAGGAATACCCTAGGGATGGAATTGGTGTGAGGAAAAGCATTGGAAGTCTAGGGAGGGAAAAAGGAAAGAGACCCGGTTTTGACTCTGAATGTGCCAGACCTCCATCTAGCAGAGGTCAGGGCAGCGCTGCTGGGGACTGTGCTCGCTCATGTTCTGGCCCAGCAGTGACTTGGATGCTGTGTTAGGAAAGATGCTGCTCATCAGGCAGTCCTTGGTACCAGCGTAAGGCAGCAGAGTCTGTCACTGCTGCTGCAGCTGTGACAGTCTGCATTGCCCAAGGCTCTGCCACCATGCACTGCACCCCTGTGTGTCCTGGAGCCAACATGTGGAGGGAGCAGGGATGCAGCCTCCAGGCTCGGTCCCTCCAGGCAGTGATGTCCGGCTGGTCTCTGATTTGAAGCTGTGGCTCACATTTGGAACTAACATGAAAAAAAGGCTTAACGGGAAGCTCCTAATGGCTCCGGCTTTCAGGAGTCAGGGCTGCTCTTCATTCCTCCTCCTTCCACCAGCAGTCCCACACCTGCTTTAAAGCATGGGAACAATGGGAAACCGCACCACCGCTGAGGGAAAACTGGACACAAAGCAGGAGCAGCCACCAGGACCCACTCCTGTTCCTCTTAGAGCTCAGCAGACCCTGAGTGTGGCTCTGCAGCATCGGCCCAGCTCCCCCTGAGCTGCAGCTTCAGTCCTGGGCTCATCTTTCATCCCATGAGTGTGGCTGAGCCCCAGCAAGGAGGAATTATTCCCCAGCTTCAAGGAACAAACCAGGAACAAGGCAACAAGGAACGGCCAATGGAAGTGTCAAACAAACCATGAGCAATTAAGTGCTATAGCTTCTTGTTTATCCACCTGCAATAGCAGCTTCATGGCTGAGACTTCAGCACTGTCTCTAGTGAGACTCCACATGATGCAGTGTTTGATGGGTTGTTTGAACCATGGCTCCCAGATGAGTGATGATTAAAGAAGGGCCCAGCATGGGGCACCCTCTACATACAGTAGCTCTGTCTGCTTTGTGCAGCCTTTCCCTTGGAGAACAGCATTTTTTCCTCCCTGGAGGCTCTGCTTGATTGCCACAGATTGGAAGCCTTTAAAAGGGACTATCTGTGTGAGTCACAGTTACAGCCACAAAAGAAAAACCAATAAAGCAATCTGAAAAGCGCTGTTTAATGGATTGAGGCAAACTGACTGGAAACAGGATACAGACTTTCAGCTTTCAATGGTTAGTTCAAATCCAGCTCCATTCGGGAGCAAATGACATTTATTTCTCAGCAGCAGCTCAGAGAAAAGACATTTGAAGGGGATTTTACCACCTGAAAGGAGCTGCTGCTTCCTCTGTGCTCCCAGCAGCTCCCTGAGCACATGTGAAAGCCTTACGGGTGTTAGGTACTCTTGAAACTCAGTCTTTAGAGGGCAGAGCTATTCCCACCATGAAAATACACTGTCCTCATACGGCTGCTTTTGCTTCATTTTCTAAGCGAATAAAACATGCATGAGCCTCACTGCATTCACCCTTCTCAATATTGATGCTTCTCCATCACCTCAGTGAAGCAGGAGACATGGAATAAGCACTCATCCGTATCAGCTCTCTGGGCAGTGCTGGCAGCGAGTGTTGGCTCATCAGTATCAGTGAAAACCACATCTTGACAGGCTCATAAAAGCCTTATGACATTGCAAGGGCTATGAGACACGGGGTAATGGGCTGTGATTAATTCTCTCATCCTGATGGCATCGCTGTCAGCTCAGGCACCGTCGCTCCACGTCTCATGGGGCTGGGATGACGGCAAAGCCCAGCTGGTTATCTCCTCGGCTGCGCAGGATCTGCTCCGTCTCTCTGGGAGATGGGTCAATGAGTCAGACCTCATCTTAGAGCTTTCGGGATGTAAAGGGATATCTTCCTGTCCAGTGGTTTCCATCAAGGTCTCACTGCTGGTGCTGCCTCCCAGCCCTGGCGTCCCAAGCCAGCCAAGCCCTTACTGAGTCTAGTGGCTCCCATGCTGCACTGTCCTGCTGCAGTGACACGGAGATGGCTTTTCCCAGGCTGGACTTTGGGCTGCCATCACGTTAAATCCCTTTGGCTGACTTTCTTCCCCCTGTTTGGCAAGCAACACAGATCTGGGGAATATCCCGTGGGATTGTTCCCTCTGATTGACCCTGCAGCTGCCCTGACTTCTCTGCAGGGTGTTTGCCTGCATGCAGTGATGGCAGCTGGGCCAGGGCTCCTGTGTGTACAGAAGAAACATGTTTTCTGTTTAATTCAGCCTTTACGTATCACTGTGTTAATATTAACAAGTCAAATTCAACCTATTTTCCCACTGTTTAGGGGAAAAAGGAACACAAGGTATCGTTCTGCATAGAGCGCTGAGAAGGAAACAGTGAGGCTGACCTAAGGCCAGTGTTTGTTAGAGGTGAGTTGATCTACAGATGTGAGTCTCCTCATGTGGCTACACCTCCAGGGGCAAACTGCTGGTGTGAATCATCCCCTCCCTGCCCGGCTGCTCACCCGGCCGTGGGGCAGGGCAGCTGTGAGATGCGCTGCAGCCGGCTCCAGCTTGTGCTCCAGCATGATGCTTGTCCAGATGTGTGCGCAGCTGCACACGTGGCGGGCACATGGCTGGTGCTTCCCCACTGCTGCAAACAGGTGTGTGACAGCAGAGGCCTGAGCTGGGAGCAGGCGGTACTCCCTGCTGCCCTGCCTCATGCCTCTTAAAATGTGGAACTGTGGCTTTTCTCCACTTCTTGGGTATTTGTAGTGCTGCACTTAATACCCAGGACAAAGGGACGGTGGGGTTTGGATGGTTTCCAGGCAGCCAAGAAAGCCAATGGCATCCTGGCCTATACCAGCGCTCTTGCGATCAGCAGTGATCATCCAGGGAAGTGATCATCCCCCTGCACTGAGCACCGGTGAGGGTGCACCTTGAACGCTGTGTTCTGGGCCCCTCACTACAAGAGAGACATTGAGGTGCTGGAGCGGGGCCAGAGAATGGCAATGGAGCTGGTGCAGGGCCTGGAGCACAGTGTGATGGGGAACGGCTGAGGGACCTGGGGGGTTCAGATGGAGAAGAGA
>WYDI02032789.1:0-28594 GCA_009867235.2 Psittacus erithacus
TGGCAGATAGTAGGGCTGTGTTTCCACCCCTGGGGCAGTCAGTTCCAAGTGTACTGGACGCCCCTCCAAGTAAAAGCAACCTGTGGCCTGCACTCTGCTGCCAAATGACTGCTACTGCTGAACCCAGGACAAATGGGGTTTTGAGAGCTTCAGCTTCTCCTTTAAAACACCTTCACTGGAAGGCACACACAAAAAATCTATGTCCAAAAAATGTTAAAATCTATAAAATCAAACATATCTCCAAGTAGAAGAACTAGATACAAAGGCTGAATTTGCAAGTCACCATGTAATCCGTTGTCCACAGTGTGGTTGCTCATAAACCACATTCTCACATTGCAAAATTTAGCTCATGATAGACCTGAAACTTCTCTGAAAGAAATGTAGCCACCTGAGAGATGCAGCAGGTGTCATAGCAAAACATTGCATCATGTAATATCGGAAGTGTCATGGTGACATACTAAGCCAGATTTGACGTCTGACAGTCTGTGCAGATAGGCTACTGAGCTGTGCAAATACATAACGGGGACAGATAGTACTATGCCCTCTTTGCAGGATAGAAATAAAGTTCCTCTTGGCAAAGAAAAAACTTTGGAATGAAATAAATATACAATTTTGACTTTATTTCTGCATTATATGTTTCTTCACCCAGGGATATATGCATTGTTAAAGGCTATAAGGACCAGCAAACTTCAGCTTAAGCAGGAGTAATTTGTGTAGTCTTCTTTGTTAATCAGTCTTTTTTCTATTACTGAACTAAGTTTTATTATTGATGAAATGTCACAATACGTGTTGGTCAAATGACTTTCAATATAAAATATCTAACTTTTTCCAAGAGCAGATTTGAAATGACTGACATAATAGGGAAGTTCTGAAGAGCACTACTTAATCTGATAGTTGTCAAATGCAATACTGGGCACAGTGTGTTATGTTGTCTACGTGGGTGGCAGTTCCTTACGATATTTGTCTACATGCATACCATTAAAAAAAAAAAATTGAGAACAGGGGACTTAGATAGTGATGGATCAATGAATTTCTAAGAATCCAGCTGGTATTCTCAAGAATTCTCAAGATAAACATGAGACAATTGTACAGTTATTTCTATGCCTTAATCTCATCCTGCGGCAAAACTAGTGAAGAGTGGAATAAGTCCAGTAAATTAATTTAGCGTATTTAAAATTACAACTCAGTAGATTGAATATTATTCCAAAAACTAGGGAGTGTAAGGCAAGGTGGCCACTGAGCTGTAGAAAGAACAGCTCTACATACTATAGGTGAGTTTTACTTCAGTCTTGATTCTGCCTCTAATTTGCTATAAAACATTGAACACCACGTTCTTTCCAGATTTTCTAGGAACAGTGCTTTGGTTCTGTTCTTTCCAATGAGTCTGTTTAAAGATGTTGGAGCATGTCCTCTGCTTTTTCCCCTACCACGCAGATAGCAAGATCCTGTTTCTACTGATTGCACGCATATGGGCCTACCAGAAGAGAACAAGATCAGCTTGAGAGCTTTTGCAGTCAAAAAAAGATCATGAGGATTTCAGTTGTTTGTAGACTTGCCTTGCCGGTTCATTCAGTACTTATAGCCATAAATTGGGAAGATTACTTAGTATTTATAAACATACAACATCCCTCAGAAGTTCCTCAGATATTCTGTCGAGTACCTTCACACTTTCAGTTCAGCAGTCTATCCTTTCTTCTTAATACCGGCCTTACGAAGCTTTATAAGCCCCATTTACCCCTATCATTCCAAGAAATGTTGCATGTAGTCTACAAAATACCTTCTAACTTGGTCTTCAATTAATCCAGAGGAATAACTCTGATTCTTGTCAGCAAATTGATGAATAACACGATTATATGACAGCAAGAAAAACCTGAAGCCTAATGCTTTTGGAATGTTTGGATGTTGTGAGACAGGGTATCCCAGTTGCTAATTAGAGTCTGCTGAAGTAATTTAAGTAAAGTAATTATATCTGAAAGTTTTGGGCTAGAAAAACATGCAATAGATTGAATGTGAGCATGATGGTGAGGTTGTACCATTGGGCTGTTTTATAACAGTGGCAAATGAGCACTCACTTATTTAGCCTTAGTGAAATCTGTTTACAGTGATAGACTTACCTACTTATAAATAAGAAATAGATTCATGCTCCTGACAAATTTAAAATTCAAGGTTTGATTTTTGAAATTAAATTTGAAATTATAGAAACTAATATAATTTAAGAAATTATTGGAATGGAGAGAATGAATACTGAAGACTTCAAGTAGGATGCCATCATTATTTAAATGAAGAATATACAGGGTTATGTTATAATCAAGGCTTTATCTGTTGAACTGAAATGTGTGAACCTACATGGGCAAAAATGTATACATTTTTACATTAAACTGATAAAAACTTTCCAAATTTACCCTCTCTATCTTTTCTTTTACAGATACATGTCTGCAAACTCGTGATTACTAAATGCAGTTCTGTCACATTAAAAAAATGTATCTATGACAAAGATGAGATGACTGTGAACGAGGCCAGTGACACTGAGCTACCGCAGGACAGAATGAAGCAGAAGGTTTGATAATGAGAGATTACACTTTCCAGCTATTCTTGAAGACCAGGGACCATTGGTTTATGCTGGCAGCAATTTCCCTAAACCATGTGAGATGGCATACCTCAAGCTGTTGCAAATGTAGGCAGAACAACCACAGGCCATGGCTCTTGGTTGAATCTAGATTCCCTGGGGTATAAAACATATTAAAAATGCTCCTAAATAGGAGCTGATCACTTAATTTGACTGTTTGAATGGAAGTCCCACATATTCTTCAATCACTAACACTTGTTTGCAGCTCTCTTGAAGTTTAATAATCACTTCTGATTTCTTTTTTAAATTAGATTAGCTGCTCATGGTTACAGTTTTACAACTGTAACATATCAAATGTGTTAAGCAGTACTTATGCACTGTCCCCTTTTCTAGGTTCTGTAAAGCTGCAATGAACAAAGGTTATTAAGTTCCTGCTGTGTTTAAGTTTCCTACAGGTCAGTTTTAATAAACTGTTTCTTTAGAAATGTACAGGGGCCACATTAATTCAAAGTCCTTGAAAATGTAAAAGTTAAACCAAGCTTTCCTAAAGAACTCTTGAAAAGAGAAATATATTAGGATTCATTTGTGAATATTTAAATAGCCCACAATTTATCCTTTTCCTGTAAGGAAATTGTGGTTAATCGCAATAGTTAATGATTGTGTTGTACATTTTTCTGAAGTAAAAATACTTATAGCATTTTGTCCTTTAAAATGTCACTGCAAAAAAAGTCACTCAAGGTTTTCAGATTTAGCAAACAAGAAACACGTTATCAAAATACAAACCCCATTTATTCTTATGCAAATTCTATGTCAGACATACCAATGACCCTTTTGGTCATTCCTCTACAGGAGTTGGTTGATTTACACTACTAATCTAAAATATGTATACAGATCACAGCACTAAGAAAAATTTCATAATGTCAGATAATGTAAACTTTATTATAAAATACTTCACAATTACATATATATTGTATTTCAATTTAAATTCAGTCAGGTGTTCTGTAAGGATAATGTGCCTTAGACAGAAGTAAGGCATTTATACTAAAAATGTACTGACTTTATCCACTTAATTATGTTTAGATAGGTAAGAATGTAAATGTGTATGTGTGTGTCTGCTTGTGTGTGTCTCATACAGACCATTTGTAAATTGTCATAAAGATTAGTCACCTAATTAGTTGCTACTGTATATTATTTTTAAAAGATCCCAATAGAGGATACATTGGCAAATGTTCAGACCATCTTTATGTTATTACATCTAATTGTAAACATCAACACATTTAATTATCAGGCAAGCATGAACAATTATGTCATTACTTTGTAAATATACATGAAAGGTTATGCATCACTGCCATATATTGTGAAATATTAGTAATATCATAAAAGACAACCATATCAAACTTTTTCCTCAGTCTTTGGTTTACTCAGCATTTGAGAAAGTCACAATAATGAGGTTACTAACACAGAACACTTTTTCTGATGAAGAATATGTATGTATTACATCTGAAAGTTTGAGAGACATCTGCGTTATCTTTCATTGTGTTGAAATTACTTATACATAAGCAATACACCCTTTACAATTTATACACCTTTGACAATATTAAGCCACATACATGCTACCACAGAAAACAGAAACAAAAGTTCATTTTCCTTCTGAAGAGGACTTATGAAAAATAACTTACACACATCTGAAAGTACAACGGAGAAAATAATCTAGGTTCATAGAACCTGCACAGTGCTTTTTAATTTGTTTGAAATCAGTAGTAGATAGTAATTTTATATTATCACTTTAACACATGCTCCTACACATGAAAGGCAGTAATTTTAGAATATGCTTAGAGTTAAGGTTGTCTAGCACTTTAGCATTTTAATATTCAGTTTTGACTTGCATTTAATCTGCTAAGTTTTCGGACTCTGGACTGAAATTTTTATATCAGGTGTTGGATGGTGAATATTTCTCAAAGGTTTGATAACACTTCAAAAGCTTTTCATAAAAATTTCTTAGCTCATGCCTGCTTTGGACCATAAACTTCAATTTTGTCCAGTCAATTACAGTCAAGTTACGAACTTTCAGGGGGCATAGTTAATGTTGTACTAAGGAATATCACATACTAGGTCTCAGGAAGAATCTTTGAGAATTGAGCAATATAATTTCCTGAAGAGTAGGCATGCTTAACTCAACAGCATATAACACTATGAGCATTAGGCATCTATCAACTCTATCCAGCAGCTGACAGGCCCATATAGTTCGATGTACTCCAGTTGAAAGAGATGAGGTCAAATCTAAAAGTGGTTTAGGCATGTCAGCATCAAACTGCATACATTCTAATAACCTACTAAGACCAAAGGCTCATTAGCTGCATGGCAGCAATCTGCCAACATAGCTATACTATTTCCCATTTAATTGCTCCAACATAGCTACACTATTTCCCACTTAATTGCTCCAGAATTCTTTTGCTGTGAGAAAAATACCTGTGAATCATGCTGGGAAAATGGCTGTAACATCACCTTAGAGACAATAGACTACTACTTATCAGCTATTTTCCCAGATATACTGCTGAAGTTCTGTGTTGGCGATTATATACAAGATGCAAAATGATTCCTATGCAGGTAATTTTTTGCTATTTGTTTTCTGGCAAAGAAATTGAAATCATACATATTGCAGTGAAAGAATGTTAATTTTCTAAGTTAGAAACTCAAAACTTAGGAAATACAAGAATTAGGGTTGATTCAGCAATGTTAATTGAGCCCTCACACATGTTCTAAGCTGTAGTCCTTATCTGTCTGTTCTTGCAAGAATTTTTTCATGTTTTGCCTAATTGAATAGACTACACTATGTTCTGGAAACATATCGAGGATAAACTGCGAGGGAGAATAATGACCAAGAGAAAACTGATTCATCCGTCATGTAACTAGGAATGTCTGTAGGAGCAGAGTACGTCTGGAAATGGTAGGTGAAAGATAAGGGATTTGAATTGTGACAGTGAGAACTAAATCTACCACAAAGTTCTAATGTGATGGTAATCGAGACACTTAAACCAAAATTTTCATATATGACTGCTAATGGCTGCTAAAAATGGCTACATTTTCTGGGTACCTATTTGAGTCATCCTTGGCAGATACACAGAAGTGCCAAGTGATCACAGCTGTGACTGAAATGAGTTGGATCTATGCTTGTTATTTAAATTCCTCTGTAAAATCAGGCCCAAACTCTTTCAAAATAGCAAAATATTAGTGAAAACTTGATCATTTTAATTTTGTTGAAAATTCTAATTTCTTGTACAGATTTCCTCAATATTGGTGGAATTATTTTACAAGTTCTTGAGGTTTTAATCATCTTATGGTTTTAATACAGAATTTTTCAGTGTTTTGATGTAGCTTGCATAGGTAAGACTTTAATGCTCACATACAAATGACCTATATTTCACCAAAGGTCTATGCCTGATGTCCAACTCAGAAATCACATTAATGCTTGCAATGTTTTCTCCTGCAACAAGCTGATTTAGCCTCTGAACAAATTTGGCACTGCAATGACTGACTGCAAACCTTAGCTGGTTAAATGAAATTTCAGATGGGCGTAGAGATGCTATTTCCATTGCATTATCCAGGAAGTTCATTTCCTTGCTTGTTTTCATTGTTCCTACACCCACTGGAAATGTGGAGTGTCTTAATCGTTTTCAGAAACTTACAGCCAGCTCCGTGCAAGGACATATGTTGAAGGCTGAGATAATCAAGCAGACATCAAAGATTTCATTTTCTGACCTCTGGGCTTCTTCCAAGCTAGCTCTCAACTGAGATATGATTTTTTTTTTTTTTTTAATCAATTAGATTAACTGACAGTTCATTTCCTGGCGGCAACAAGATTATATTTATAAGCAGGGTATATCCTGTATATCCTACTTTGAAAAAACACACTTTTGGTTGGAAAACTTGGCTATTTCTAGCCAGTGGAAAAAATTAGCCTTAGAGGATCATAGAATCACAGAGTGGTTGAGGTTGGAGGGTCATTAGTCCCACCCCTTAGCCAGGCAGGATGAGCTAGAGCAGATTGCTCAGGACCATGTCCAGTCAGGTATTATCTCCACAGAAGAAGACTCCAAAACCTCTCCATACTAACACACCTGTATTCAAGTTAGCTATACCTATTTCCTTCTTGAATTGCCCAAAGGTCCTTACTGCTAAGTGGTTATGCCATTATAACATAGCACAGATCAGTTTTCATCAGACTCTGACCTACTTCTAGGACAACTACTTTCTTAAATTTAATGCAAATTAAACACAATACCTCCCAAATCTGATAATCCTATCAAATAATATAAGAAGCAGATGAAAACCATATAAAACGAAAGTCGCAATAATTTTGACTTAATTCGGTCTGTTTTTACAGGTTTTCATCCACTGTACCGATTTAAACAGTATAATCTGCATTTTCTACTCAGGCGCTGAGCCTGTAAAGATGAAATGCACACTTAAATTTAATGGATTTTATCTCCATTGAATTCCAAAGCATTAGTTTTCCATGTTAGAAAGTTGCAAATGGTTGTTCCACCATTGTAGAACTGTTGTTTGTGGTCTGAGAATCAAAGTTTTCTGCAGCTTTGTGGAAGTCTGCTCTTCCTGAAAATTGAACTTTTGAACACTATAATGTATGATGACATATAAGCTGATAGTATTGCTCTTAACTGTGATGGGCTGCAAGTTACTTTCTTTTTGAAGCGTAATACATTTTCCAAGTTACTGTTGGTAAAACTGTTTAGCATTCCTGTTTCATTATTGCTCTAGGCAGGTTTTATGAAAGATAATTCTTTCATTACTGTTTACTATCTTTTTCTCCAGAACATATTGAAATTTGGTAATAAAGTGTACATTCTTCTTCTGTAAATCTGAGAATTATTGATTCTGATGAAATATTGCAAAAGATATTGCAGCAGTTAAGCAGAGGATTGGGGAGAATGAAGAGGTTGCAAAGTCTGTTTGTCACCAACACAGATAATCAAAAATTCATACAAAATTCATCACTGCCATTACAGCTCAGACTATTCAGTCAGCAGGAGGTAGTGCAGGACAGGGTGGGATATGGTAAGCTGTGGACTTTATAATAAAGGAAGGTGAGTATTCAGTCAAAGGAAAAGGTTTGCTCTTGGAAGGGAATGTAGAAAAAGGGAGAAGAGTAGCACCATGAGCCTCAAAGTGTCATGAATTGACAAAGTGCTGAAGTATAGGTCCTGAGTGCAAAATGATCAAACAGGAGGAAAAGGAAATTGTAGCATGAAATGAGGGAGTACTTCTGAAAAGAGAGCTAAAGTTCTTTTAGATCTTAATGACTGGAAAATTATGGGAGATTCTCAGCTAAGAATGGTTGAATCACGTTGTTGAAGCTGAGTGCAGAAAAAGTAAAATAACTTATGTACAGAATTGGTGGTGTGCATGTTGACATAACAGGGCAAGACCTGAGATAGATCTGAATGAATGAAATTGAGAGTGGAGACAGGCAAGAGGTGACACAGTGATAAAAATTTATCTCAACCTGTCCGTACTACAGAGTGTCCCAGTTTTCTATTTTAGCACTGAAAGTGAGATCAAGAGTGCCCTTTTTTTTTTCCTGAGTTTCTGGCCAGCTTCCTTTTCCCTGTGCCAGAATGTTTCCCTGAGAACCCTTGAACACAACACCCCAGTTTTTCACTTTAAAAATATGATCAGTCTGCAAGGAGACAGAAAGAATCTGCAGATTGCCACTGACTTACCAGTTATTTTGGCATCATTTTCCACATGACCTATCTTGGAAGATATAACTCACATTGTGAGTTATGCTTTCTAATGGAAGCCTCGATCTTTAATGGTTGATTTTGCAGCACCAGCCAGTCTTGTAAGTTTTATCTGAGTAACATCTTAATCTGATGTTTTTTGTATTTGCTATCTTTGCTTTCAGATACACCAGTATAAACATACTAGTATTCATTTAAGTGTCTCAGTTTATAAAAATACAATTTATTTTGAATTATGGTCCACCGTATCATAAGGGACAATAGAGGTTCAAAATACACATTGACTTTCTAGAATATGGTTAGTCTTTTTGTAACCATCCACCTTCATTATCCACCTTCATTAGCTGAATGAATATTTAGTATGGCTATCTGAAAAATAAACACTGATTTTCAGGCAGAGTGATTCCAAATATGTTATGACAGCCAGAAATCTAGAATCTTACCAAAAGCCTCTGGATGTAAATGTAAATTAGATATATTAAGGATAGAAGTTGGTGAGAAAGAGAAATAAAACCACTGTTCTTTGACAGAAAAAAAAAAATAGATTCCGACTTCTTCATCCCTATTTATCTGTGAATTACTTGGGAATTTGTTTTCAGCATAAATCCAGCGGGGAGGAAATAACACAATCTCTTGGTTCCTCAAAAATTTGCCATCCTACTGGGATGATGGTGCTTTTCCCTCTTTTTGGCAACAAAGTAAAAGAAAAAGAACTTTCCTTGTCCATTTGTGCAGAGAAGGTATTCCGCTGTCATTTAAAATGCAATTTCTCCCATAATAAGTAAGCTGTAGCGTTTAGCTTCCTTAAACAGCCTCTGGATGGAAGTGCAATGTGTTCCAATACAGTTTGCTTTCACATGTGCAATTTGTTTGTGAAGCATGAATCCCCATCAATATGCCTTCTGTAGAAGATGTTACAAATGCCATCAATCCTTTATTTGTATTTGAATCACATGTATAAGGCACTGAGATTTCATAAGATACCAAGCAGATTTTAAGAGGACAGCAGTTTTCATCTCCAGAACAAAAAAAAAAAAAAAAAGAAAAAAAAATCATTTATGTGCAAGATTTTAGTGAAAAGTCAATGTGAAAGAGCAACATAGATTCCTGACAAAGCCTCCCCCCTTCCAATCCCTCCCACTGCCTCTCCGTTGTCATCCTTAAGTATCACCTCTCCTTTCCATCAGGACTGGCACTCAAGGATACCAGATGGCAGCCTCAAGATTGTAGCACCCTTTAATGTCTGCCCTTTACTGTCTGGCAAAAGTGTTGACATTTCTGCCTTGAATGAGAACTGAAAACATTTAAAAATATATTCAACATGAACAGTCAGTGTCTAAAATGTTGTTTACACACTGCTAATGGGCTTTGACTTTAATAGAATGCTTCTTAGGTCTGCAGAACCCATAGTCAGGTGTAAACTGGGTATTTTCTTCTGTTATTTCCATTACATTAGAGAAATAACCAGCCTTGCTGCCCATGCACTTAAGAGCTGCACACACTATTTCCATCATCGAATATGAAGGCACTATTGTGGGGTTTCTTGCAAGCATCAACCTGGCTATTAGACTACAACCTCCTAGAGCAGCCCCCAGGAAGCTCTGCCTCCTCCTCTAGGAGGAGTTCTTCATTGGTAGGATCAGGAAGAGAACAGGCTTTTATGAGTTTAAGGGGCAGAAATAAGAAGCTCATGTGCTATTAAAGACTTGAGTCTTGAGCAATCGTTGGATCTTAATACTCACCGTCACAGGTTTTTGTCTTTAGTTGTGGACTGGTGTTCAGCAGGTAAATTGTACAAACGTCTCTTCTTTGCTGCAGGTAAACTTAATTTATTTGGTTAGCTCAAATGAGAGCAGAAATAATGGAGTGAATTGTTAATTTTTAAGAGTAAGCTTCAGCAAAATCTCTGGAATTCTTTTTTTCTGAAGGACTCAAAGCTTGGACCTGAATCCATACGACTGGTATTTTCTGTAAAACACTAAACAGTCTCAACATACAGTACAGGAGAGTTGCAAGAAGCTCTTAGTAAGTCGTGGTATTGGGCACCGGCTGAATGCACCCCTGACACTTTTGAAAAAAGCACTGCAGCTCCGCCAGTCATTTGTAGCACAGTATTATTGCTGACGGACATTTAGAAAACCTGTTTGTCTCCTCTCCATCAAGTAGCTCTTACTATAACGTTTTGAGAGAGCATCTCCTGTTTTACATTTGCAGAATTTTATTTTTTGTTGTTAATTTGTCTTTAAATTATTCCCAGTTGTTAGCAGGCAGAATTTTCCCATTAACAATATATATAACCCTTTAGTCTTCAAATATGTGGAACAATTCAAGACATATGGGTGACAAAATATCAAACATAATTTAGCAACAAATCGCTTGGATTAATGTATACTGCTTAAAGATTTAGCACAGAAGGACTACACATGTCTGGGAAATGAATACTACTTTCTCCTTGCAAAACCTGTATTTTGACAGGCCATATTGTCTTGAGATGGAACACTGAAAAAAGAATGAATAATTTAATCAGAAATAGATGAGACAAATAGTGTAAGGGACAGTACATGGATTTCCTTCTTGAAAGCTGTAGTCTACCCATGCTTCCCATGACCAGCAACCATTCCACACTAAACAGTGAGCTGCTCAGAAGCAGGTTTCTTCCTGTTAGGTTCTACACCAAATAAATAAAACATTTAGATTGCTAGCAGATGCAGTGAGTTGTTCTGTGGATTTAAGGAGGCACATAGCTTTCAGTGCCCTTACTAAAAGACTGTAAGGTCGTTTTAAGATTAAAACTACTCCCAGTTGATCTGAAATATTTTAATCTATTTCTTATTCAACAAAACAATGAAAACAGCAGGGTTCATTGCCATGAAAATGTTACAGAAGTTTATTTTTTGCATCCAAGCTTTTATCTGGAATAATATTCCATATGATTTGTTTAGGAGAACAAACAGAATACTATTGTACTTCATTAGACATCTCCCTTCTCTTCCTCAGCAGCATGAAGGACTGTAGGGCAGAGTTATTTTTAGACAGACAGAGCAGAGTGAGAAAATCTGTGTCCTATTTAGGAAAAAATATGTATATTAAGAAATAAATATGAATGGCCTCTTCTTGTCAAAAGAGGTGGAATAAGCATGCAAGACACAAATGGCTTATGTCAAGGCATGCTGTTCCTGCATTTCCTTACTCTTCTTTCATATTTCAAATGTTGGTTTATTTCATCTTCATATTAGAACATGCTGAGTGATAGGGTTAGTGAGATGTAGTGTTTCTAAATTTGCGTGTCTGAAACCTATTAATTGGTATTTTGATGACATCTAGTGGTGACAAAGCTGTTAGCCGATTTTATGTCGTATGCTGATGTGTCAGGATCATTGAATTATGAAGAATGCTTGTAACTCTGGGTGCAAGGCTGGCATTTCGTAAGCTATAGAAGAAAAGGTTCAGCAACAGTCCTCTTCTTTCACTGCCTAATGATAAGGGGCAGCAAATTCTGGTACTTTTCAGTACAAACGACCTGTTATTCTTGCAAATTGTTTTTAGGATTTCAAAGTCAGGTTCCACAGATATTGTCAAGAGTGGTAGCAAAATATCAGACTAGCAGCAGGGTTAGCCAATGCCATAGTGAAACCTTGATAGCCAGCCTGTTCTTCAGTCTCCACCAACTGCCAACAAGATAAAAATACTGTGTACAAACTGCAAGTGCTTGTGTGTGATAAAGCAATACCTGACAGACAGCTGCAGAAAACATGGTGGGCTCAGATGTGCCTAAATGAAAGAGAACGAATCTCAGCTGCCCTGGTTGTGAATATCAAACCAGTTTTACATATGTTAGATGGTTGCCTTTGTTAGAATTCACATCCATATCTGCAAAATCAGTCTCTGGCCCAGTGTATGCAATAAAGTAAAAAAAGAAATCAAGCTGTGAGAATTCTCTTTTCTCTCCCTCAGAGAATTAGTTCTGAATAGAGATACTTCGGTCGAACAGCACTATTTTCTACAACACAAACATTTTATTTTTAATAAATATTTATGAGGAGTTGGCAGGGGAGGAAGAGGTTATATTTTGTTGATTAGAAAAAAACAGTGATTCAATAAATGACATTAAGCTACTGGCTTTTCTGCTTTTGTTTCAATACTATGAATATGTAGTGAGAGCGTGTGTGAGTGTGTGATTGTGTGTGTGTGTGTTTGAAAGAGAGAAAGAGGGTGTGAGACAGGTGGCAGTGGGGTTGCTATAGCAATTACTTGTCACTAATGATAGGAGGGTAATTACTGCAGCAAATTCCCACATAGCTATTCAGCACACAAGTTAGACTATTTCCCATCCTAAAATATTCTTTCTGTATATGCAAGATTACCTTTCTCACCAGATAGCTACAGGCTACATTTCTAAAATTTACAATAGCACAAAACCAGTTCATTAGTTATGGTGTCACTGGCACCAGAATTTAGTCACTCTATTTTGAAAGAGGCAGTGAAGTTCCATCTTTTGGCATCTACTTTTCTCGAGACACAATACAAAATTTTGTTTTTCAGAACGCTTTTTGTAAGTTCAATGTCAAAAACACATTGAGGTCACCTTCAATTTCGCATTTGAGTAATCGAGATTGGTACGTGATTGAGTCTGACTCATCACTTAATTGCACAAGATGTAAATCAGGTTTTTCTGCAGTGAACTAATAAAATTAAACTATTAATAACTGTGCAAACAACTGCAAATCAGGCCATGTTTGAAGGAAAATATGCTCAGGCTCTGAGAGAGTCATTGGGAGAGTTTCATTGCAACATGGTTCATTAGTATATTTTTCGCTTCCTCTCTTTCCATTATTTGTAGCTTGACAGTGGCTTATCATCTCATGCAAATTAGAAGAAAATCTACATTGCATTTCATCTTTAGGCTGGTTCATTCTCCAGTGTTTAAAACATTTATAAAGGAATAAATATAGATGAAACTTCTTTGCTAATATATATAATGAAATTTTTTAGTTTTTTGTAATCCTCGCTAATAATATAGTTTCAAAAGATGCGTGTCTCATTTCCACAAAAACATGGTGTTACCTTGGCTACAGTATTTCTTAATGATTCTTTTTTTCCTTAATGATTCTCTTTATCCTTTTATCTGCCTTTTACTAATGAAAATATGGATTACAGACATTACCTTTTAATTAACTGGTGGCAAATATGTGGCATTGCAAGCTGCTTTAGAGAGTTCATTTTCTCCCCGCAGCTGGCTAGACTGTGAATATGTGCAGGAATAGACAGCATTTTCTGTCATTTCAAGAAGATAAAGTAATGGATTTCATAACTACAGGCTGGAAAGATAGCACCTAGGCTTCCTAGGAGAATGAGATTGTCTATTGTGCCATAATTAACAAACATTTGATGTACTCCAACTTAAGTGTATTTCTTTCTGACTCACTTGTAAAATGTTAAACTGTGAATCTCTAGTTACTTGCATAAAAAGCAGTGCAAATCAGTGTGTCGATGATTATTTCACTTTCCATCCTTCAGAAAATTTACTAAGAAATTAGTATTTTACCATTCCGTTTCTCCAACATTGCATTTAATTAACGTAAAAAAAGATAACTCTCATTTGGTGGACTAGTATTGTTAAAAGAAACCCTTATAAATGCAACTGTTAGCAGTTACCTTTTAGTACAACTGAGTTATTTCAATTCATAGATAAAAACAGGTTAATATGCTGGAAGTTAGAATTCACTTGCCAGCTGGTGACCTTGTACAGTAATTAAAACAGCACTTGCTATAACAACATCAATAATTGTATGTTTAAATAAGATTTTCACAATTTCCTTTCCTTTGTTTATGCCTTAGGTGAACATTTCATAAATGGGAAGGTTGATTTATAATCTGCTTCTGATGTGTGAATCAGTAAATCTTATGAATCAGTTTCTCCTCAAAGACAGCTCTTGAATTCCCAAGGATTTTATGAAAAGCACTTCCCATTTTCCTCACTAAAAATATATAGTTTGATGCCAATTAAAATTCAGTGCACAGTATATCCAGTAACCCTGATAATCAGTAAAAACATGTCAGAGAGCAAGATGGTTCCTCCAACTGAATGGAAATCTCAACAAGCAGTTAACCTGCAATAGGAAGAAACTCATTACTGGGACAGCTTGTTGCCTTACAGCACTTGAAAAGCTGATTAAAGAAATAATGACGTGAAATGATATAAAATCCTGGCAAAAGTGCTAGGGAGGATGATGACAGATATTTCAGCTTGCCCCAGTACTTTTTTTTTGGCTCAGAACAACAGAAAATATTGATTTGACTGCTACATATTATGTTAAGATACAAGAATAACAATTTCTTCCCCAGATCCCCATATTGTTTTTATTATTTCAGCTCTTTGACTCTTGATGACTTAAGTTCAAGTCCCAGATGGACTTCTGACCAGCAGGGTAGCTGATTTCAGAATCAAGAGAGAGAGAAAATGTGTTACCTCAGTAAAGCGCTCCACAAGCTCCAGCTTGCAAAGCTCACAGAGATTGCAACCCGTCCAGCTCACAAACTCTCACCTAATACAACATGCTGTAAGTTGTGAAAAAATGTGTTTAAGTATAAATAGTCTCTACTGGCTTCAGGAAGTAAAACTGTTCCCTTAGTTAGTCAACACATTGCTTGCTGGGGAAGCTGAGAGGCCAATGTCCTAGGCTCACCAGTGATTTCTCCCTGCAAAATGAAAGTTAGCAATAATTGTGTGTATAATATTGTCTATTAGGTGGTGCATAAAGACTTGCATTGTATGTACATACTGTAATTGTATAGAAAACATTACAGAGTGAGCCTGCTTTTAGCTTGAAGCCTCATACAGTGGTAATTAAGGAGAACAGTCTTTTGATTTGCTACTATTTGCAGTTCTGCAGGAAAAACTGAGTTTAGGCTATCTTGTGCTGTGCATTGTTGCCATGTTTAATCTTTTGATTCGCTAGGAACAATTACATGCGACACCTATGGGGAATTTAATTGCTTAGCTCCTGCTTCTACAGCAATTGTAATTATGGTGCAGTATTATTTGGGGGAGGGGGGAAAGAAGTGGAGAAGAATAAAGAGAGAGGAAAAAAAGTGTGGTGTTTTTTAGAACATAGCACTGAATAATACCAAGGTTAGATTTATACAACAGCATAGCTCTGAGAATTAGCTTCCAGAATTAACCCTGTGCTTCTTTTGATGGCAGGCCAGGCAAAATAAAGCGTTGGTTATTGTAAATATCCACATTTAAAGCTTTCCATTCAAGCCTATCAAACGCATTTGTCCTCCTGATACATGTGGGAGTTAGCACAGCTTCATTTTTTTCCCCCTCCTTCTCCAGCTGAGGAAACTAAGGCACAGAAGTGTGCTGCCTGATTTGTGTTTATGAAAAATCCAAAAGACAGCAAATTAGTATGTGAGAAATTTTTAATTCCTAGCATTTCCAAGCGCCGTTTACTTTTCAGGGATGCAGCTTTGAAGGAAACAGAATGGGCACAACCTGTGCCTTTTTAAGCTATATGACATTTAGAAATTCTGTAAAGTGGAACATAATAAATAAATGAATAAATGTTGCTGTGCATTATTCTTCTGATAATTCCTGTTGAACAGAATTGAAAATGTCATTGTCTGAATCATCCTGCACAATCCCAACCAAAGGAAATTGTAGGCAGGATTATCCTATTGCATTCTGAAGGAAATTTTAAAGAGAATCCAAGGAGCACTACTGTATTAGGATTTCTTTTTTTCCTTATAAAAAATGAAAGAATGATCATGGCTTTACTTGCAGTAAGGCATTTTTACTCCTTTCATCATCTATATGATTTTCAAAACTGATCTTGATGGCAATTAACGTAGAAATTAAACTGTCACTGGGAAGCCCTCCAGTGCCTTCACAAGTCAACACTAGTGGTATATAGATCAAAATCAGAACTGCAGAATAGACCCTACTGTGGTTGAAGTATTCATAACATTTAATAGTTATGCTGAGGTTTATTTGTCTCAAATAAATGCCAGTCATGCAGAAGTGAAATTCACTCAAAAATTTCCAGAAGTTACCTGTTCCCCTTGAACATCTGCTATAGTCCCCTTTAAATGATATGCAACATGGCCAAACACGTGCCCTATAGATAGCAAAAAGGAAACCCTCTCCTTTGGTATAATTATACTCTACCAGAAATATACGTTTAAGATAACTACTAGGTTTTTCTCTTTGCAGCCTATCAAACATAAGTTTAGTCATGCCAGAGAAGATATAATGCTATAATTGCCTGTATGAATCTTGGTAGCATTTAGACAATGTGCTGCAAAGTGAAGGTGCACAGTACATGCTCCTGCAGATCTGCTGCTGTGATTAACCTGAAAAATTTTGTATGAGAAAGAAAGTAACTAAGAGAAATGTGTTTTCTTCAGATAATTATTAACTTCCTTTGATACTGACATCAACAGAACTGACAAGATCTTCTGAAAGTCAAGATTACCTTTGTGGAAGTTTTGCATTCTTTGTCGTTAAAAGAAAAAATACCTCCATTGGCATTTTAAGCTTTTCCCGAGTTTCATATTTAAAAAGCAAAGGAGTTGATGGAAGATCCTTTGAAGGCCAAAGGGAACAAATCTTATACAAGAGCCACTACACATTTTTTTCCACACAGTATAGCCTCCTTTTTTCCAGTTAGTAACTATAACTACATATAGTTACGACAACAGCTAGTCATTTCACTGAATTAGCAGTTCCATCTGTGAACTATCCATATCCGATCTGCCCACCTTCTATGATTATTTTGTAAAATACTTCTTCTGGACTGGAACAAGTCTGGTGAGGTTTTCCACTCAGAATATAAACCTTGTGTTCAAATCCAATGTGATAATCTCCCTGAGAATTTAGGACATGGGAACTGTCATTTGAACACCTGTATTTTGCCACCATCTGGCCAAACAACACTGGAGAAGTCATTTGAGGTCTTTGTTCTTTGAATTTCTCATTTATAAAGATACTGTCAACCAGTATTTGCAAATTGCTTTGTGTTTCTGTTGTAGGTTTAAAGCCATTTTTGTCTTTACCTTAAAACCATGTTCTGACTTTGTTTCCTTCAAATTTACATATCTAACCCCAAACCAACCAACCACAAACTGCATCCCTTGTTTTATAATGTGAACATTACAGGCATAGGACATAAGAGAAGAAACTCCAAACAGTCAACCTGAATGCACTTTAAAACATGCCTTTCCATTGCAGATATTTGCAAATGAAACCCAGTGATGCAGCATTTAATTCCCAAGAGAAGTGCTATTCTCATTATATCTTCTGTCCATATACAAGCCTCTGCTGTTACTTGTATTGCCATTTTCAGCAGGGACTCAGAAGAGAGAAAGGATAGAAACTCACACAGAATTACTAAACTGTAACACAAAGATAATGAACTCTAATGCAACAGGACAGCAAATTAAAAGACTGGGAAGTTGTCAGCCCATGTAAAAATAGGAAGAAAAAGAGCTTTATTCCATACTTTTGAAGCATTCTTCAAAGCTCAGAGAGCCTACTAAGTGAAGCAGTCCAGTTAATCTGCCTAGAGCTCCTCAGTTCGGCTCTCTTTACAAAAGAAACCCAACTAGACATTTTTAAGAGCAATTATTTTTTTATGAAAAGGAAACAACTAAGACCCAGAAAGGCACATTAGGGGCTAGAAGACACACCAATCAGGAAATGGTTTAAGATCCCCATTCAGCTCAATTTGTTTTAAAGTATTTCAAACCCTCTGAATACAGCAAATTCTACAAATAGCCAAGTGGCTGGGAGACATTGTGCATATTGCCAAACAGATTTAAATGCAAAACCAAGACCCTTGTTTCCTAAAGCTGTGGAGGGTGACTATAACACTGTCTAGTCTTAAGGCAAAACCAGGTTTCGCTGCCTTTACGTATTTCTCTACTACAGTCCTAATGTTCCCTTCTGTTTAAATACACCTACAGAAGGACAAACCCCTATAGAAAATTGATAGTTTCAAAACCAGTATGGAGTTGGCAAAACAGTGCCCTAGTTCACATTATTATCAACCACAAGCATTCAAACATCATAAAATACTCCATGTCATTTGCTTTGATAACAAAAATATAATAGTTTTAAAATATGCATTTGATAATACACTTTAGAATTGTATTTACTTTCATTTTTAAAACTCTTATGAAAATCTAAATCACATGTTAAATTTTATTTGAGAAACATGAAGTCTAGGAATTTATATTTTAATTAAAACAAATCCTCAGCTTCCCCTCTATCCAAATAATTTTAGCAGCTGAAACATACAGAAATGCACTACATATCACAAGACCATGTTAAAAACTGAAAGATGAAAATGTTGGATCTACGGGCTGCAGTTCAGTTTTACTGCTCAAGAAATTTATGGGTATTGTCCTATGAAAGGGTACAAACTTATTGTAATCCTGACCTTTTCAAGTAACTTGCAACCTGCAAATGTTCTGACGTCTAATGTATGGGATTGGGTCAAGTCTGGGGTTTTTATTCTGGAAAAAAATAAAGCATCTGAATCTCTTAGTCAGGATAGAAACCTGAGAGCTGAAAGAAATGAGGGCATGGTTTTCAGATTTTTGTGGGAAAAAGCACTACTACTCAGGAAATTGAATATTCAGCTGTGTCTGCAGGTTATAGACAGCTACGACATAATCTTTCAGCAGAATGAGAGAGACTTGCAAAATCCTTTGCAAGGCTTGCAAGACAGAACAATTCAGAATATTTCAAACAAGACTGTTGATTGTAAAAGCACATTTTCTTTCCACTTACCCACATTTCTGATTTTAAGGGCCCGCACAATAATGGTGAAGTATAGGGAGCTGAAAAACTTGTAAAATCTGCATACAGAATCCCTGATATCTGATCAAATACAAACTATTTGAGAAATTTCATAAGCAACTGCAGCTATTTGAATGATAAATTAAAAACCTCTACTGAGAGATAATACATGAAATAATGCCTGTTAAATAAAAATTAATACATGGGCATTAAACCCAAATATTAATATAGCCAAATGGCAAAGACCAGATTTGTTCCTAAGACATGTGGAAACAATTTCAGAGATTTTCAGTAAAGAAGCATCATGTCAGAGGCACAGTGAAAGCAGTTGGTTTCCACATTTCAGCACAAGTTGCACCACACAATGCAAAGAAAAGCAGAAGTATATCAATAAGCATATAACTAGAAGACAAAGCTGTTCTGATGGCTGCAGTCATGCAGGAAAAGATTTTTTCCTTGGATCTCATAAAAATGCACAAGACAAAAGTTTCTTTCAGATGACTTATTTGTGATATTGGAAACAAATTAACATTAGAGAAAGATTAGGAATGATAACTTGGTGGAAAAACTATGAATTATGCCTTTTTATATGTAGGTGCACATTGCAAATTCACAGTGGCAACTTCACATTGCGACACAAAACTTTCCAAATGCAAAACCCTAAGGTGGGTTCTCATTAGCTGAATAAAAAGGTAAGAAAAAACCCTACAAACCTTAACTAACTTACTGATTTCCGAAAGTTATGATATATCATAGGTATAACACTAAAAACTGTGTAAAACACCTTTATTGCATGTAAGATCCCATCAACATTCAGGCTAAGTAAAAGCTGACCATGACTGAATTTTCCATCAATGACTAGAATAGCGGTGTTTACCACAATAAAGCAAAACTATTTTAAAAGTGTTACAGAATAAGAGGTTTAAGTAGGTGAACACAATAATTGTCAACGTAAGTGCTGCTATTAAAGACGAGAATAAATCTTCCACCCCAATAGGTAGGACACAGTTGCAAGACACTGGTCTGAACGTAGAATTAAGGCAAGAATGACAATTGCATGTAGAAGAAATGTGGCTTCAATCTTTCAAAGTATCGGTTAAGTGATTCATTCCATGGTCATGACAGCTATTCTTGCAGATCACTCTGGTTACACTCATTCCTGAGGCTCAGTCCTGGAAGAGGCACCCAAGCTAAAGAAAACTAATGCTCATACAGTTTCCCAGTTCTTTCAGGATACTCAAAATGTTCCTATGTTCCACCACTGACAAATTCTTACTTGATCACTAATAGCGAAAGGCATTGCACACAACAAACAACTGCTACAACAGAAGCCCAGCTGAATCAGTTTTTTTGGATAATAATCTCCTGGGATTCAGAATTTAAACCCTAGAACAAATGTCCAGTGAGACATAGAATCACTTTAGCTAAAAATTTGCTTGTCTGGCAGTGTGCTACTAAGTGATTTTATTGGGTATTTGTTGCTATTTTTATTTGGCATTGTTTTCTTTTCATTTGCATTGAACGGTAAGCAAACCAGTCTCAACTTCAATGTTCAATTAATTTAAGCATTAAAATAGACTGTTTCATGGAATCTAGTTTCATTTGAGCCAGTTTCTGTATCCTTTTTGCATTATCTTTCCTTATCCTTCAAAGAATGTTTCAAGAAAAATGTTTATAAAAACCTCTTTTTGTTCTGCTAACCCTGCAAACTAAACATGTTCCATTTATTTTTAAATTAAGTGCAAATTAGCCAGGTGTGATAGATAAGCTTTCTATACACAGGTCTAAATATTGACAAAAGGAGACATGTCACTGGAAAAATCATCAGTCTAGCAATTATCACGTTAGCATGTTAAGTGGAAAAAGATGTGAAACTTCCAAATGTGTCAATACAGATTATTTCATTTCCACCAGCTATCAGCTATACTGTGAACATCAGTGCCTTAATGTCTACTCAGCAGCAGGTCAGCTTTTCAAGCAAATACCTTAATGTGGCATCTAGAATTGTCAGATCTGAAGCAAAACTAAGTATACTCCTTCAGAAATGGGCTGCCAAACAAATATTAGACATTTCTAGAAGGCCAGAAAGTACCGTGATAAAGCCAGAGGACAGGGATAGGAACAAGCAGTCAGCTGGAACTGTCTTTCTTACAGACATGGCAGCGACCTTCAGGCCCCAGCCTGGGTGGCCAGGAAAGAAAGGAGAAGGACCTGGTCACCATTTCCCCAGACAGGAATTAGCAGCAGAGAAGAAAACATGCTAAACCCCTTTCTAATAGTAGGTCCAGAAAACAGCTGTGATTTTAACATCTGGTTCTGCCAGACTAAATCCAATCTCCTCCAGTACTGTCCTGATCCTTTTACAATTGCCTGCTCAAAACTTAAATGGGATTGGTAGTCAAAAAAGAAAACCTTTTTCTCACTTTCTTCCAACCTCTGCTACACATTTCAGATCCCTAAACATTAATAATTTTTCAGATAAGGAATGTATTTGCCATTTTCATAATCTCCTGAATGCCACATAAACTGCGATTCAGTTTAACCTTTTCAGTTGCTGCTATCCATCAAGAATTTTTCAGTAAGTTAAGATGCCTTCATTAGTGAGCAGCAGGCAAAGTAAGGAAGACAGAAAAATGATCAGTATAGTGCATTTAAAACATAAAATTTTCTTTACAATGTAAATAACTCATTTCAAGAGTCCTGAATGGACTAGGGCCTACAGTAGGTTTGAAGTTGAAACTCTCTCTGGTGAATAACAGCGCTGGCAAACTTGTAGCAGCTTACAAGAGCTAGAATCAGGATGGATAATAGCTCTCAGGGTACATTATTTTGGAGGAGAAGGTCACAGAAAGTTCTTACCCCAGTGTGACCTAACAGCATGAGATGAATACCCTTGAGACCAATTAAACTTTCTTAAGGCATCACATATAATCTAAGATTTTTTAATAAATTTAAACAAAATAATCATTTACTTTTCAAAAAGCCGGGGCTACATGATGTGTGCTCAAAATGTGAGACATTTTTAGTAATGATTTATCTGATATGTGCCAATATAAGGGTAGGAGCACGGGCAGTACCTCAAACAAAGCCTGGGTACATCTATAGAAAGAGTAACACTGATTTACCGTTATTGTGATGTAACGGTTACTGCGACCGTCACTGAATGACTCCAGGCTACATTGTGCAATTTGTATGGGTAGTTTTGTTAGGAGCTACAGGACACTACTGTTGTATTCTGGCTAAATTATGTCCCTCCTTTGCAGACTCCTCTAGGAGAACCATGCAGGAAAGGTAGAATTAATGATGCAGCTGATCCCAGAAATACAGTTGCTGAACTTATTTATAACAGCATCCATTGTACCATGGTCTAACAGACCTTTTTGGGTGAAGATGAACAAAATCTTCTTAATTTTATTTGTACTGACTTTTCCTTAGAAATGTCCTTGTTATTTTAAGCCTCTTTTACCTCTGCAGTAAATTATGCAGGCCACTGATGGGATAGTGCAAACGTTATTCAAAGCTTGAGACTCCTTTACCACAGAAATCAATCCGTATATGCTAATTTTTAATAAGTACTGACAGATTATTAAGATGTATTACTTCCCCATCTATTTCCTTTAAGAATTTTACTATTCTTTGACTTTCAGCAAGAACTGCCAAGCACATAAAACAGGGACAAAAAGGTGACATTCAGATAAATATCCCAATTTTTACTGAAGTGCCTCTGTGAACAAATAGTTTTTTCCTATATTTCACTGCAAATAGTTTGCACGGTATTAAATGTAAGATATTGCAATCATCCCATTCTTCCCTTTTTCAATGTTCTCGGGAGTCCAGGGCTTGCAATCTCCAGAAATAAATAAGTATTTCAAGATAAAATTTCAAAAGCTAACAGGAAAGGTATTTTAAGATTTCCTTTATGTCTTTTTTTACTCTGCCTTGGTGCTCAGCATCATGCAAGATTTGGCCCCAAGTCATGGAGATTTTAGGCAATAGTTTCCCCATGCTTAAATTTTAAAAGTAGTTGCCATAGCAACTGCCAGACACAGCATATGGTGTGTCTGTTACCTCCAAAATAACAGAGCAATTTCTAAAGAATTTTCTTTACAATATGTTATGAACCTTTGTACTTTTTATACTTTTTCAGAGTGCAGTATAAGGTACTGTTGTTCCCTGACATTCTCTTCAAGTTGAATGCTCATTTTGTAATTTTCTCTTTCATATTAGGCAAATATTTCCCTCTCTTTCTTGTCTTTTTAGTCTCCCAATATTCAGCAAAGCATGAAAGGATAAAGTGAAGAAAAGGAGACATCTATTAAGCCATATCTAAAGATTTTACTTAGTTTCGCTACAATGTTACTTTTCCTTCATGGTGACAATCCAAAAGATGAAAATACAGACAAAGACAGAATACAGAAAAAGACAGAAATCTTATTAAAGCTTCTTTAATATACAGGTGCTGGGCAGTCAGACATTTTGCAGAAGTATATGCAGCCTTCAACACTTTGAATCCTGTACTTGCCCAGCATCTCGCCTTCAGCGAAGACCAAATATCTGCCTCAAATAAGAGGAACTCAGAAAAACACCTATCACCTCTTGTTCAGTAGGCAGTACATTCTCCTTGAATAGCCAAGACCTATGCTGAAGACCCTCTTCCAAGATGGCTTGGCTCTACGATGTGAATCTCCCAAAATGAAACCCCTAGGACAGCTTGCAAGTGGGATGACGCTACCTACCTTTATCCATACAGTGGAGAAGATCCCACTGTCCAGCAGAGCTCTCAACAGTTAAACATTTCAATGGTTGCCTGGCCTTGTAGAATCACAGGCAGATTCGGGAAACAAGGGAAATAGGCATTTATTCCTCCTTCTGCCTGTTTGTGGTTGTATAGGCTGAGACAGGATTAAAAGAATAGTTACTAGGATACGTAATAATGTTCTGCTCTCTAATTCTCTGTCCCCTGAGTCCTTCATTCTGACAACTTTCTGCAGTTAAGGCATCTTCTGCATAAATCTTCTAAAAAATTAAAAAATAAAACTCCACCAAAACAGGATGTAAGAGTGCACATTTAATTCTCCCCCTGAGGAGAAGCTAAGAAAGAGAATGAACTACCCATTATACACTTAGCTTAATGCACAACTACAAGGTGCTGGCACTACCCTGATGAAGACAGAAGATGGTGTAAGAATAGGATGCAGTATTTTAAAGGGAACTTTGCATGTTTGGTTTTGTTTGGTTCTTGGTTTGTTTTTGTTTTTTCTTTTATTTATTCTTCATTTACCAGGGTTACTTCTCAGGAAAGGGGTAATCATACTGTAAGTCGAATTCCATGGGATTACCTGCAAGAAACCTGTAGCCAAATGTTTTGCCAAGTTGCATGGTTCACAGCAGCAGTTTGTAGTGTAGATACATCTCTTGAAATCTTCTTTTGCTGCCTGGGCAAGGGGAGAAAGAGACCAAAGAACATAGCAGCAGGTACTGTTTCTGGGCAAGTGTAGCTTTCAGTAAAGGCTGAATGACGGCGCTGTGGGAAAAAAGGGATGAATTTTTTGCTGCTAAAAAGAGGCTAGTGACAGCTTTTTTTTTGTAGTAATAGCAGCTGAAGTTAGCTAATAACCATAGTTACAGAAAAGCAATGGCAGTAACTGGGTTTTAGCTGCTAAATGGCATGTAACAGAAAGAGAAGGAGGGTCATGTGTGAGTTTCACCTCATGTTAGTCATGCATTATCAGTTTAATAACCTGGAGCACTTAGGGGAAAAAAATTACTTATGGTGTCATGACTGATTGAAATATAGTGAGAAAATATGATAAATATGTTAAATTAATAAAAAAGACATCATATTTATTGTATATAATGTAAAAGTTGTGATAAAATGAAAATTCAATAATGTACAAAGATATAGTTGTAATACACCATGCCACACTTTCAGTTATGCTGTAGATAATATCATAGCACACAGGTAGATCATGAGTAAAGGTCACTTCAGTACCCAAGGATGTAATGTTTCTCTTAAATTTGTAGTTTAATTGGTTTCTGTGGCTTAGTTTTCCTTGCCAGCTCATGGATGGCATGATCTGTTGCATAAGACACACACTTGACATTAGGGTCTTCACACGTTCCTGAAGGAACACTTGATCTCTTTCCTACTAAATCACTTCCCTCTTCTGTAACAATCCCTTTTCACGGACTCCTGAATTTTTCTAGTTCTGCTCTTAGCAATCAACCACCAGACCTCTTAGTGTACAACAGGAGGCTGAAAGAAGTGGTTTCATTCAATCTTAAGAAGAATAAGCAAAGGGGAGAACTTACTGCTCTATTGTTGTCTTCCAAGTACCTACTCAGAAGCATATGGAAGCCCAAGTCCTTCTAGGGCACCCAACAATAGGATGCGAGGTGGCGGACACAAATTGCAACATGGAAAATTACAATTATACGTTAGGAAAAATATTTTCACCACAGCCAAAGAGTGGAACAGGTTTCCCAGAGAAGTTGTGGCATCACCACCGCTCAGAACTCAATAGGGCAAGACACTGGGTAACCTATTTAAGTTGGTCTTGCTTTGCAGGGGGGAAAGCAAGTGGCCAGATGACCTCAAAAGGTCTCTTCCAAGCTAAATTACAGGGTGATTCGGTGATTCTGTTCAACTTCAGTTCAGGAGAGCTCAGCAGGCAGTGTTTGTGATTGATTGAAGAAACTAAACTAATTGAAAATCTGAGTATGCCTGACAGAATAGGTCCCAGTTTTAAGTGAAAGGGTATGATTTACCCAAAAGTAGTTTATGCCACAGAGGGAGTGGCTGGTATTTTTCTCTTTTGGATGTATTTTTTATTTTAAATTGGCATAGAACATGTTGACTTTAGCAGTGTTATTCCTGATGAAAATATAAATAACACAGAATCAACTCCTAAATACAAATGCAACAAAAATAAAATAACTGATAAGTTTCCTCTCAGCGTTGCTTATTCTATTCCAGGAAACATAGAACCCAATAAATTACATTCAAAGCCCCTCTATAATTAAGTGTAAGGGAAATATATTCCTACAGTGTATTAGTGACTCCATGTAAACATATTTTCCTCCTGAATGGTTATAAACAGGCACACCATAACCTCATTTTTAGCTTTCTTCCACATTATAAATTCATTTTTCTCTTTGCAAAATGTCACTTTCTTTCCAGCAGGTTAATCCCAGGAGGTCTGGTAACTACAATTACTCCATTTAAATATTCCACATATCTGTCAAGACTCAAAAGAATTCTGTAGTGTCAGTTTAAATATAAATATATATAATTCTAGTTAATAATCATCACTTCAAGTCTGTTATGAAAACTGTATTAGTCATTCAGAGTGTGTGTGATGTTGTGTATGTATGCAGCATTTGTTGCAGCTTTTTCATTGATTTATTGGTTAAAAAACAACCATACTAACTGTAACTCATCAATGATCTCATGAAGAAAACAACACTTTTCAGAGGTACACTTGTCTATAAGTTTTTATTTTAACTACTTCAGGAACAGCCTGAGCTTCTTATACAGAAAAGCTGAAAAATTATATAATACTGTAAAAGCAAATGCTAGTGAAACATACTTGACATTTTGCATTTCCCTATCATTTCCATCTAAAGAAAATCTTTTCATTTACCAGTGACCAGAACTTTATTTTTAATTGGTAGGGGGTAGGAAGGTCTGGAAGAGCTGACAATTTTCTGCCACTTTCTAAATAGCCTCAAAAACTACACAGTTAAAAGACAAGCATCTTAGCCGCTTAGAAACTAAATTTGTAATGTTGATCAAATATAGATCACAGTTTATTTTCCTCAAGTTGAATGTGCTCATCAGGTCTTTATTCACTTAGCCTGCTAGAATAGCCTTTGCAATACAGGTGAAAGTGTCACTGTTTTTACAATGAAAGTTTCAAAGTAGCAGAACAAGTATCCTTATGCCCAGCAAACACAATACCAATGAATAGCATTTCAAAGCTTTTAATCTCCATGACAACCCACCTCAGATTCTTCAATAAAATGCCACTTTAAATGCATGCAAACGTACTCATTTATGCACACCTACCATGTGTTCATAAATATCACCAGTGCTGTGCATCTTAAAAACATATATAATACGATTGATGTCTTTCTCTCGGAAAACTAATCAGTCAGTGCTCCAGATAAAAACTTAACCTGTATCCTTCTGCTTATATTAACTGTTGAATAAACAAAAGGCAAAGAGATGCATACAAAATATGTCTCAAAAATATAAGGACATACCTTGAGTTTTGGCAAGCATCAGGAGAAATACCTGACATTAAAATAAATCAGAAGAATCACTTCAAAGACCTACACAACGAAATCACAAATTGCATAGCAGAATTATTCACAGTACTTTTTCTGCCTCAGAAGGGAAATAGTTGTCTTAAATATTATAAGCAGAGTGCCTACTAAGCTGCGTGAGTTAGGATCCAATTATTGATATGAGTCAGGTACCAGTGTAAATGTGGCTCACACCTAACACTGGAAAATCACAACAAATTTTAAAAAACTGTCCGAAGTTCAATTTAAGACAGTCCAGGAAATGGGACATTACAGAGATTTGCCCACATAAAGGAAACAGATACCTGCTGCCATTCACCCAGCTTGTAATACTGCATTTACAAATCTCACTAATAACAGTCTGTTATCATAGAATCATAGACTGGTTTGGGTGGGAAGGGACCCTAAGGTCATCCAGTTCCAACCCCCTGCCATGAGCAGGGACACCTCACACTAGACCAGGTTGCCCAAAGCCCCATCCAAGCTGGCACTGAACACCAATAGGGATGGGGCAGCCACAGGTTCTCTGGGCAACCTGTGCCACGGCCTCACCACCCCCACAGTGAAGAATCTTGCCTGGTTTGTGTTTTTTAGGACTACTTGTGCTGCCAAGGTCTGTAACACACCTGCTGGGAGGATGTACAGGATCAGTGCAGAAAGCAGTGCTATCACAAAAGAAGGACAGTGTATGCTCAGACCTGGAAGTGGGACTGCCAGACTTTAATTTGCATGACCCGAATGGATCACCACGGCTACAACTCATACCCTCCTCCAGCCTGTGGGTTCCAAAGGCAGTATGCCCCCTGTCCCAACCCTCTGGAGCCTCTGCTCCAGCAAATCCTGCCAGCATTTCTGCAGGACCTGTTTTAACAACCTCTCATATCTAGCACACCTACCCAATCACAATAGACTTTATTAGTAAGGGTTAACTGCATGTTTCAAGTATGATTTGTACCTGTTAAACTACTCTGCAAGGTAACAGCTGACAAACTGAGCAGATCTCTTTTCCCTGCTTTCTCCCAGGCTGTGCCAAAGGCTAGCCTAGCCACAGAAAAGAAGGAAAGGAAAGAAAGAAAATTGGAAAAGGAAAAGGAAAAGGAAAAGGAAAAGGAAAAGGAAAAGGAAAAGGAAAAGGAAAAGGAAAAGGAAAAGGAA
>WYDI02032790.1:0-15841 GCA_009867235.2 Psittacus erithacus
TTCCCCATCCCTCCGGGAGCCGAGGGAGGAGGTGGGGGGGCAGTGAGTGGACTGTGTGGCAGGCCTAAACCACGACACGAGGTAGATTTATTTTACTCTCCCTTATTACATATTGCCAGCCTCTTTTTCT
Source organism: Psittacus erithacus (assembly GCA_009867235.2). NCBI lineage: Eukaryota > Metazoa > Chordata > Aves > Psittaciformes > Psittacidae > Psittacus > Psittacus erithacus. The sequence goes on from WYDI02032790.1 coordinate 131, forward strand.
AAATTATGAATAAAAGATGGGGTATACAAGCAAAGCCATTTGCCTTACCAAACTCATACATTTTTAATTAACGATATATATATATAAGCATTTTGAATGCTTGGTATATAACAGATTTCAAATCTAAATGTTTAACAAAAAATTTCTGAAATTGTATGGCTGTTAAAATGGGCTATCAATGGCACTGTATAAGCCAATTTCATAAAGTATTGATATTGATATTAAAAAAATCTCTAGGCCATTTCTTTGCTATAGTAATTTTAATGTTTGTGGGATTTTTTTAATTGCTGGTTTTATTTCAGTATAATTAGAATAAAATTTAAAGATATATTCTAGATTGACTCAAGTCCTTCTTTTTGTGATTGCAACAGCCTCAGATTAAAAGGTGATTTCTGAGAAAAATGGTGACATTTGAAACATCTGCAGTCTTATTCTTTCAAATAGTCAAAAAGGTCTTGATGGCCATCAATTGAGAGTGGAAACTGCAATCATATTTGTGTCATATTGATTCCTTTTCTCGCAAAACATGCTTTCTTAAATGTGATCACAAAAAATGACAAAAGAAGTTCTGCAAGGATGTACTATCACAGCATGTTTTACAGTGTTTCTTAAAAAGCATATTATTTCTACAATTTATTAAATGTACTTTTCAGTATGACACATTGCAGACAAAGATGATGAACTCTGAAGGAAAACACTGATTACACGAAGAGCCTTCTGTTTCTAGGCTGTCTTAGCTCAATAACACTTCAGAAGGACTTGACTTTCTTTTTAATGTAAACATCATTTTAAAGTGGGGAATGAATTTAACCTGAAAAGTGCTAAAACTACCTTTATACACTGAAGAACCTGAGGAGGCTGTTTATCTTATCTGGCCTAGCTGCACCCACCACTGTGTCATCATCAGAATTCCTGTCTGTTGGTGAGACAATATTTAGTTGATAATGGCACTCAAACTTCATTTTTAAAGGACATTTTCTTCATCTCTAAAGCTCTTTCCCCCTTCCTGCTTCAGAGGAGATAACAAAAATCTAGTCACGCTTTCAAATGGAAAATAGTAAGATAGTAATTAACACTAAAAAGTTTCTCAAACAGGCTTTCCTTCTCCAGATAAACTATCTTCACCCACTGTACATCTTCTATGTGCAGCAACATGTAAAGTTTCTTGTCTCAAACTCAGAAGTAACCCCTGACAGCTGCCACCCAAGAGACGCATGTGAACAAACAGAGCAATAAAACTACTGCAGAATACTTTATATGCCCTAAACTTTTCTAATGAGGTTTTCTTTGTAGCTGATGTCTGACAAATGAGCCTCTGTCCTATAAAACATGCTTGCTGGGGAGCTGAGAGCTGGCAATTGTCAAACACGTAATGCCAGGAAGCAGATGTGTGAGCTGTGGTCTGATTCTGACATGTGTCATGTCAGACTACCCTGAGCATCTCCATGAGCTTCTGAGGTCCTGATCTTGCTTTCTCTATTTAGGAAAAATCCCACTGAAACCAAGGCAGGGGTCACTTAATTAGTTATGCAAAAATCAACAGCTGACAGTTTCAATCATCTGAAGCACTTTTAAATGACTTAAAGCTCAATGTCTTGTTTTAAAGGCAAAAAAGAAATTAATAAGGTCCCTAAATACTTTTATAGCTTAAATACTTGACTGTCATTTCAGGAATCAATGAGAAAAGTCTGGGTTTTTTTTAACGCTCTGCTGTGTTGCTGCTTAGCACTGAAGACAAAACCTACAGACTCAATTTTCATTAGCAAAGAGCCCTAGACCACACTAAGTATATGCTCAAACATCTCAGACTTAAAATTCTCAAAAGTCCAGAGCCTAAGTCTTAAGCAATGTTTATAATGTTGTCATGTGTAAATAAACCACAAGAATGACAAGGGAAAGGTAATGCTGTGGTAGCCCATTCTTTCCCATCCAGGAATCCATTATTTATCCCATCCATTTGAGGTTAGAAAACCCTCTTCATTCCTTCATCTATTTTGAACCAGGTGCTTTTGAAAAGAGTGACTGTTAATAAAATAAGTAAAATAAAGCTTCAAAAAGGTTCATGAAATAATCAAAATTTATGTTCCTGCCGTAATTTCCTTCTCATTCTTCAGGCATAGTATTGTTGAAGATCTGTTCTTAGAGACCCCACATTTTCTGGGCAGCCAGTTTCAGCACTTTGCTATTGCTTTCATTTGATTTTTTTTTTTTTTTTTTTAAATGTAACATAAATTTTCATTATTGGAGTAAATCCAATTGAAAAAGATTTATTCTTTTTCAATTGGATAACAAAATGCTTTCTTCCTCTCTGCAGCAACTTTTTACATACTTAAAGGTTGCTTTCACATCCCCATTCAATCATCATTCCCTTCCCTCAACTGATAAACCCTAGATATTTCAATGGTCCTTACATGTTAGGTTTTGTAGTGTTCCAGTTTTTGTCATTGCTCTTCTGTGGATACTTGAACAGTAGCTCAAACTGGTCATAGAATTCCAGCTGATGTTTTGCCCACACAGTTTAATTTGAGATTAATAGCAACTGGCAGCAAAGCCAGTGGTTAAGAATTGTATTCCAAAGCATCCAAGTTTTTTTGTTATTTATGAGGATCTCCGGCTATGTTATGTAGCCTGCTGTGACATAATAGTATGAATTTCATCCCATCTGAAATTGTTAATTCACTACCCTAAAAACATCTAGATTTGAAAGTCTCATAAGGCATTTGGAAAAGCTAGACTAACAGCCCGCTGGATAATGTCATGTTCTATATTTAACAAGATGAGTCACCTTTTATTTCCCCAACCAGAGAAAAACTTCACATCAATGTGAAGATAATGCATTCATTTAAATATGATAGTCTCAGCAGTTTTCAAAGGTGGGGGATTATTTTTAGAAAATAAAATTTTTGAAAAATAATTTTTATAAAATAAAATAAAACCCTAATTTCAGACAAAAGATTTGTCCCTTAGGATATAGCAGTAATTAAATCAGCTTTGCCAGCAGCACTACAACAGAGAAAATCGATAAAAGACCCTCTATAAATACAGACTATGAGCTTGAGGTTTGTCTGGTTTTATTTTGTTATGCCTGATAGTCACTCTATTCCTGTGATCCATAATCAATATTAAATTAAAATAATTGGTCTATAAATTCACAATAGTGAGACTTTTGGCTTTCATAATATATCATAAAAGCATTTTTAAGTTTACTATGTTTGAGTGTAATCCTTTGTATGCTGTGTACTCTTTGTGCAACAGATACTCAGACAAAAAAACCTTACTTAGAAATGTCATTGTTTGCCTGCCTTAGAGACATTAAGACTGTTCATCATTGCTTTATATACTGCAGGAGGGAAACTAGAAATGTGTATTTATTGTCTATGAGGGAAATGACCCTTGACATTATAGTGGGGAAGAATAGGGAATTTTCGCGAAGCTTTCAGTTTAGGAAGCACATTTTGCCTAACCAAAAGACACCAGGGCAGACTGAAACAGGGAAAGAAAGAAGGTAACAAAGTTATTGCAAAGAAAATACAGATGATTACCTAAACAAAGTGAAAACCTATCTTTCCCAGTAACTGCAATCTCAAAATCAGCATTTGGGCTTCAAACAGCTATCCCTATGGGTTTTTTAGATCCAGAATTTTCATGTCTGATTAGTCAATGTTGGATTCTCACCATACTCTGAAATAGAAGGGAGCAGGTGGATAAAAGAAGAGGATTTTATTCGCAACCAGGCAAATGGCAGATGTCATGGGAGCACCATGACTTTGCCAGAACCAAAAGCTGAGGACTAAGCATTATCAGCCACGGCAGACAGGGTAACTCAGACAGGAACTGAATGAGATGAGCCTGGGAGGGGCCTTTCACCAGCAAGTGACACCTGAGACTACTGATAAGGTGCAATGCAACATCAATCACCATGCACTGACTTGACTGATGGCTTGTGCCAACATCTGTCCTCTCTGACCTTCTATTCCTCCCCTGGATTAGAAACTAGAGGAAACACCACTACATGGGTGTCTGGCTCAGTGTATGAACAGAGCCAAGCCACTGACCAGATCCTGACACTGAGCCTGACCAGGGTGAGCATTGTGTTTCCCCAGGCTGAAATGTGCCAATGCTCCAAGTGGTGGTGGTGAGGGGCTTTTAACTAACTCCCGCTCTGAATATACATGTGTGCATGCAAGCGCACAGAGCTTTTACTGACATGGCCTGTCTCTGACCTGGTCCACTTTGTAAATTAAACTTAGCGGTATCCATGGCAGGTGTTCCTTTTTGCCTCATTGAAGTAGAAAATTATGGCATGGGACTGTAACCTATATAGTTGTATCATGCACTTCTAAGTATGCCCTTCAGTTGGAAAAGATGTTTGTCACGGTTCCTTCACTTATTAAGAAAACATCTACCTCCATTTATTGAAACACCTTACAGAAGTTTTAGATAATTATAAATTCCTATCCAACATTTTTTAACAGCTTACAGTAATGTATTAAGTAATGCTATTAAAAGCTGTCATATATTTCACTTCTACTCTTCTGAAAAAGGATCTTGTTCTTTTCCGTTTCCTAACAGCATCTTGAGAGGTAAGGGGGCTAGGATGACACATTTGTTTGAAAAAGCAGAGCAGAAATGAGGAATAGCTTGAAGAAAATGTATCTTTTTTACATTTATACTTAAACTGCCATTTCTTATAGTATTTACCTAAGTTACTAAAGTTCAAATAAAATTACCATTATAACACTAGAGAACATAGTTTTATGGGAAAGGAATTGTTCCAAGTTTCAGAATTTAGTGTACTTGGTGAAGACCAATAGAGGTAATTATTTGATTTAAGATAGGATAAAACCAAGGAAATAAATAATGGCATTTTTCATAAATAGTTAAAACCAAGAATTATAAATGGAATTATGCATTTTAAATACTGGTTTTATCAGAAACCTAATCCTGCATAACAAGAATGCATATTCATTCTGCATATAGACACAGACATATTTTGCTTTATCAGAAAATTCTGATGTTTAATTTCATGTTTCTATATGTTGGTGGAAGGTAGCAGAGATACATGGAGGAAGGATGACTAGCTGCTCTTTTTCTAATTTTATAGAACCTAGCTTAAGTATGTTGTGCAGCCATAGATTGTATATACGTACTCTTAATAATGTTAATCTTATTTTTAATTAATATTTCTATTCTTCAAGCACAGTTTTAAACATTTCCTTGATGAATTCAAACATCTATTTTTTGCTTTAAGAAACTTTGCAACATAATTAAGTTTCATGAGTGAGGGCAAAATATTGTCATTTTCTCCACTGTGTTAGTCAGTTTGATTAATGTTGTTTTCTGAAGGATGTCTGCTCTTGTAATAGTATTATATTCTCATTCTTATTACATTGTTGTACTGCCTCCAGTATGAGATCTATAGCACAACAATTGATAACCCACTTGTGGCTTTCATGACATGTATTTTCTCCAGGTTATGCTGTCCCTGTCCCTACCTGTAAAATCTTTTTCTTACTTGATTCACATTGCTATCAATTCTGTTAACACTAATTATCATCATTCTACATTTCTCTTTTCCTCTCTGCTGGACACAACTCCTACAAACACCACATAGGGTTAACATTTTGATATAGACATAGAATATTTTGACAAACTGAATTCTTGCAATTTACTGTACAGAACAAGGTGATAACACTGCTCTGAACTAGACCTTTGGGTTGTTATTTGTCTCACTGTTTGAATAAGAATGTGCTTGAAGTTTTGATCTAAGAGGACACTTCTGTCACCTTCAAAATGAAAAATAATAAGAGGGAAAAAAACCCTAATGATTTTATACCAGCCAAAATCTCACAGATATTGCAAAGCCCTTTATCTGTTTGATAGAGAATATTAAAAAAACCCAAAACAACACAACATCACAAACCTTTAATAAAATGTAAGAAAGAAATGGGTCATCAAACAGATGACATATTTGCTAACCCAAGGAAATAATTCCTAGTGTATACAGTTACTGTATGTATGGAGTGCCATGACACCTATTATGAGATATAATATTACTTGGAGAAGACATGTGTTGTCCGCTTGTAAGGGTAATTAAGTTTTCCACTGATCAGTAGATGACATCTGAAGGCACAACCATAGATGAAAATAACAAGGCAGAAAAAAAGTTTATATTAAGCTGAAATTATAAAAGAGGAAAAAAGAAATAGAAGAACAGCGCAATATTTTCACTTTTAAAATACGAAGGGGTCTTTTTTTGCTCAAGTGTCTTGATATTATTTGGATTTAGGCAGCAGCAATCAATTAAAAATAATTTAGTTGTAGAAAACCAGTTTCTATTTGAGTATATGAACCAGCTTTAATGACATAGTATGTTATTCTGAACAAAAAGGCATTCTAGTTTAGGGAAAACTGGCCACAGGCTGGTGAAGAAAGATTGTATCCAACATCAGTCTATCATTTTGTTCACAATAAATCTTTGCATAGAATTTTCCAAAGGCCTGAATCTAGACAAGTTAGGGATTTGTTCAATCTTTTCTTAATACACTTACAACTACTATTAGTGAGAATTCCCATAACTGTTCACTATATAAAAGAAAGTCACTGAACCATATACTGAGAGCTAGATGCTTACATTATTCAATATTTAAGTACCTAAAGCCAAAAAAAAATCCCTAAAATCCTCAACTCATCTGAAGACTTATGTTAGATTTTTATCCAGCAACATCCAAAATTCTGCTACTGTACAAATTCAAAACCTGACAGGTCTGATCACCTTACACTGGTATTAAATCTCAGAGGATAGGAGCAGGGAGAAATTACAGAGGTTACTCACTCCATTCCGTGACTCAGGGGCAGATCAGCTGTACTTGTGTTATTCATAATAGATTATTACAATTTGGTTTTAAAGAGCTTTTCATTAACTAGATAGTCTAGCTCAGCTGCTCGGGATGTAGACATCTAAAACTAGCTTTTGTGCAAGGAACAGGAATATATAAATATAATGAGAGGAAAGAGTGGTAAGAAAAATAGGTTAAAAAACCCCAAGAACTGTACTATGTGACAGTTATGGCCCTGTAAAGACAGTGAGGATAGTTTTGAGGTGCTATGCTGACATGTTTCACAATCATGTATTGCATATGACCATCAAAAGATTTCTGCCCAGCAACTAACAGACAATAGCACGATATAACCATTTGTGAATTTAGAGGTCACTCCTAGACAAAAGAAAAAAGATTACAATAGAAACTTTTACATAAAAAGATATATGGAGTACTATCTGTAGCAAAGAGGTTGGGGTTGGGTCTCATGACTCTACTTCCATGCATTGTGGAAAAGTGCTGGATGACTAAATTATTCTTTCTGTTCTGTTCTAAATTATGAATACACATTTAAATAAGACATGCTACTTTTATAAAGGGCAGCACTCTCTCAGTTCATCTATGGAAAATACATTGCTGAGGAATTAATTTTCACAGTTTGATAACATGAATTGTATGAATTCTACGGGAAACAAAATGCCTTTTAAACGCCAAATGAACTTTTCTGTTGAAGCAAATGAGGTAGAACCATAAAAAATACTGAGACTTTTGAGTTAAGAAGATCTTGTATGACATGCAGCACAAAATGTGAGATTTTTTCATTTCAGCACAATTCTGGTCAAGAAATAAACCTAAGAGATATTTGGCAAACATATAAAATATCCCAAAGAGATTAGGAATTTCAGTGCTTTTAACTTCCTGTAATCTTATTTTCAAACAGTAAAGGTCAAAGAATAAAAACAAAAAAACCCCCAACAACCACAAAAAACAAACTAAGAAAATGACAGGATACTTAAAAGTCTAAAGAGTTAGCCAGCAGGGTGGGCATTTTGCTATGCACCACAGATTTCTGTGTCAGTTTATCTGATGTGTCTTTCTGCCTGCCCAGAAGAGAATGCCTAGCTTCCATGCAGAAATAGAGTCTGTTTTGTAGCATTGTCTAGCATTTATAAGTCTCAAAAGTCACCTATGTGCTTATTGCACGGGCACCTATCACTATGAAAAATGTTCAAAACTTTCTGCTATGAGAAAAAGACATGCCATTCCTTATCTTGAGCAACATATGCTTTAAGGACTCACCAAAAAAAAATAGCAAAGCTCCAAGCACACTTATCCCTTCCCTCCCACATCTTACATGCCTGAATTACTGCACCTGCAGGTATTCTGAGTGAAAGCAATTTTCCTGCTGAACAGGAATGGGAGAATGAAGAGCAGAATAAAACAGGAATGAGTAAGCCCTTACCCTGCAGTAGTAATCAGGGCACCTGATAAAAGGAAAAGGCTCAGGATCAACATTCCTTTTCAGTAATCACTGCTGGTTATTGGCTAGTGGTAGCTAGTGCAGTATACAGCATCACTTTTTCCAGTTTCAGACATCTTGTTGCCTCCCCTCTGGTCATGCAACCCTAGCACTGCTAGCTGCAGAAGGATTTTGCTTCAAACAGAAGAATGATAGATACCTTTAGCCTGTCTGCTGTGCTTTCAACTTGCTAAGGCTGAGAAGAATCTCATGTCCCAGGCTCTTGCTTTCACTGGTGGATAATTACAACAAAACCCTTCTAAATTATTCACAATTCCTTACAGCTTTTAGTTATATTTACCTTAAGATCAGAAAATTACATATCACAGGTGAATAAAATTCCTGGACTATTGTTCCCTGCTTTAATGTGATACTCAGTAGGTATCCGGTCTTCTAATAAAACTCTTCTTTGATGCCTTTTATCACAGTTTTTTAATGATTGTGGTTTTTTTTTATTATGAGGCTCATAATACAAGCATACCATTTTGATAATTAGATTTTGTGCTATATTTTTCATGTTTATAATAAAGGTTAAACTTGAAACTATATCCTGTTTGTACAATTTAATAATATGAATCATAAGGACACTTGTTTAAGGACTGAGGTTTGTGCTTATTCAGTGAAAATCACCCAGCAAAAATAACTTGCAGAAAGTTTATAGCCTACTTAAATGTCAGGAAAGCTTTATTTTAATGACTTAGCTGCTAACACACCAAAGGACTTATGAATACTCTGAACTTGAAACACATAAATGAATAAAACTCCCTGTGTGCTCTGTTAGATTTTATGTGAAATTTCAATTCAGTCAGTTACTTTATTCAGAGGTTTACATTGATGATGATCAAATAATCCCTTCTTTTTGGTATTCATTTATTGGCCTAATCAATTCTTCAACATTATTCAGCAAAGAATTTCAATATGTGAAAAATAAAATATCAGGCTTGTTCTAATACTACTCACTTGTGGGAGAAGATGACTCAGAAACAATTCAAATGAAACCAGTTGTAAATAGGAAGAAATCATAACTTATCAAGAGAAATAGTGTTTCTGAAGATTACACTGATTACTCTTTGAATAACATAGAACAATTCAGCAGATTTCATATTCATACCAGTGTACAGTGTCAGTTTAGGATAGACTGGATGGGGCTCTGAGCAACCTGGATGAACAAAAGGCATCCCTGCCCATGGCAGGGGGGTTAGAACTAGATGATCTTTAAGGTCCCTTCCAACCCAAGCCATCCTGTGATTCTATGTTTCTATTAGCATCTAAGAACATACAGTGCCCATATAAACTTCTATGAAAAGGAAAGACAGGACTCAGCTAAAATAATATGTCATGTTACACAGAATGACTGCAACAGGGAACAACAAAACATGAGTTTATTTTAAAAATATTTATGGAACAAAACTCAGTTTTTCAGTTAAGAGTACTTACTTCTCTAGACAAAGTTAAAAATAGTAAGAAAGGCAAATCAGAACCCACTAAGTTAATAATAACTGATGGGAACAGGGATCAGGTGATATCTGGGATATCACCATTATCACAATAGGATAATGATATCCCACTGGCTGGGTATTATTAATCATAAACAAATTAAAAAAACCTATTTTATTATTATTTAAAACAAACAAACATGCAAATAAACAATCAAAACCTAAGAAAGTGCAGTGTTTTTAACAGAACTGACTCATTCACAGAGAAGGTGAATAGAGCTGCGTATTAACAGCATGCTTAAATTAAAGAGCAGGAAAAAGGCAGGGGAGGGAACATTTCTTAACCAAGGAAATGCAGTATTATAGCAAACCATAGTATCAAACCTGTAGCTGTTCTCAAGAAAAGGGAATGCACAGGCAAAGTTAGAGAGGCATTTATGATCTTTCTTTCCTGAGACTATATTTGTAAATTAACATTAAAGAATGAAAATTATTTCTTTGTTTTAAGCATATTAATTGGAAGAATCAAAGTGATTTACTATAAAAATTAGAATTATATTGGAAAAGTGCCACAAAATTTGGACAGAAATGTATGCTATGAGTTGGAATATGATTAAGTACAGAATAATGAAAAGCTCCAGATATATAATTACATAAACTCTATTGTAAATGGCAGGAAGCATTTACCTCTCTCATACTGAGTGCTCCTACAGAACTGTGCAGTCCAGTTACATCTTTATGCACTTATTTAAAGGTTACAGGAATATGGGTAAGGGCATAGCAAGAACACACAAGTGAAAATAACACTGACTGTGTAATTCTCAGTTGTCCTGATCTAATACACCATCAAAAGCATTTGTAAATAATGGTGTTTTAAGGTATGGGTAGTTACACAAGAAATGCAGCAGAAAAATTCATGGTAAAAAAAGTTTAATTTCCCTCTGCCCTTGGAGTTAAATAAACTCTTACAAATTCTTCTAATAAATTCTGTCAAATAGTAGCAATTTGTGTCTGTCCTTATGAACCGTATGTAATACTGTAGTATCGGGTCTGCAATGTTAATGAATCTACCTTAAAGGCAAAATTCATGCCTGTGTATAGAAAAAAAGCCCTATGCAGCAAAAATCACCCCTGTTAGCCCCTTTCATCTTTTCTCTTAATGCAAATGTGTATTTTTGCAGAAAGATGTTTCCTGTACATATCAATACATTCCTCAGATTTACTTTTGGGACATTATCTTAGGAAATTACATTACATGATGCAAAATGTGTATCACAGCTCATGATATTCTGATAATATCCACAAAGTTTTCTTTCCTATGGGGAGTTTAAGGTAACTGGAATCTGATTTTTTCCTAATTACTGTATATATTTTATGTGCTATTAATGTAGTTGTATTAAATAGATTAAACTGATAAGGTAAAGTTTTACTTAGCACAACAGTTACAGATAGATTTATGTAAAGCAGCAGCTAAGCAAAAGCTAAGAAAAGCTTTGAACACCAGCATTTAGAAATGGCTAACAGTGTTGCCTATTGACTTGCTTCACTGTACCACAACTGCAGGATGTCATAAAAGCATATTTCATTTTGCATGGTTCACACACAACACCCAGAAATGTGCTAAGTCATTTACAGGCAGAAACAAAAAATCCTCCCTACAGGAGTTCATTCTTCTATTCTTCCTTGTTAAGCTGTTACCTTTAATCTAAAATTAAAGTAATTTACACCAATAATATATGCTTGCTTCTTATATATCGAAAGTAAAACATAGACTCTGGTACTCGAGCAGGCTGCAGTATCAAAAGCTTCATCACTGCCTGACAGGCTATGAAGTACTTGCCCCTAGAGTAAGGCTGAACTTGTGCTCATACCACACAATTCCTGGCTCCAGAGCCTGGCAGACCTCCTCCCTTGCACATCAGGGTGCATCACCAGCAGCTTCCCCTGCTAAAGAAAACAGAAACAGCAGCAGCTATTTTTCCTCCAGGCTGTAAAATGCATCTTCAGACAACTAATCTCCATTAAGAGGGATGTAGTAAAAGACCTACTCTTGCAGGAAATGAAGTTTCAATTAATGACTGGTATAAAGCGACAGCAGAATTGCGTGATAATCTTAATGACATTTTGAACTGTTGCAGAGAAAGCTTACTTGCACCACTCCTGCTTCCAGCTGGAGCTTGCTTCACAAAAATGAGGCCCCGGGGGCTTGATCTGCCAAGGTGCAGAGCTCTCTCACAAAGTACTGAGGGCTCTTAACTGACATAGAAAACAGAGAGAATTGGTCATACTCAGCCCCCCACAGGCATGCCCAGAATCGACAAGATCAAGTGTATCTTGAACTGTGAGCAAAAGGCAGGCAGAAAACAATCTTCTGATTAATGCCGAGCTTGTTTGTCTCTTCCAAAGCCCCTGCATGGCTGATTAAAAATGCACCAAAATTACAGTATATCGACCATTCCAATTAGAGATGATGATATGGTGATTTTTCTTTCTGAACATTTTGTCCTGTACCCATCAGCACCTCAGTCTAAAGCCAGCCTCCAGCTTTATTGTTATTCCTGTAATTTATAGCAGGAGATCTGACATGGATTTCAACAGCAGTATGTTGCTCTGCCCACTTTCTTCCAGAGTGGAATTTCAGTCTCATTCTTACATTTAGGTGTATCAGTTATTTTTCATTTCATTCCCTTTGATGCTAGACATACTACAATTGGTGATACTCTGCTATCAATTGGCAGCAACTCTGGCTTGTCCTTTAAACCACCATCTGTCTTTGCCTTGCCTTGGTCCTGCTGATGCCAGCTGTGCTGGTAACTGGACACCATTGTTGAAAGATTGTCTCTCACTAGTCCTCACTGCTCCCAGAGGAACTCAACATCATAGAAAAACAAAGTGCTCATTATGCCAAATGTTAGTCAGTGGTTCCAACTGATGGCCGCCAGACAATGGCACCTAAAGAGAATCTAGTAGCAGCTCTGGGATATAGAAATCCAACATATGAACTCAGTAACTCTGAGTAGCATCAGAATGAGCAGCTTGCCTGATGCTCACAGGACCAGCATCAATTACACTAGGTCTATTTCAAGGATTTACTGAATGTAAAACTTTGCAATTTTGCAATAATTATCATGGGGGTTATGTGCATTTGTTTGCATGCATGCACAGAGCAGAAATGGTTATGCAAAAATTCTGTTTGGAAATTCAAAGACCACTGCATGAAACCTCTGACAGTCTGAAAAGAGTCAAAATGCATGTTTGGAGCACCCACGTTGCCCACTGCTTTTTATTACTTGTAATATTTATGTATATGTATTTATTACCTAACAAATAAAGTTGCAACCTATGACATGTGTACACAGCTCCTGGATTTTAAAGATTAATAAACTCCTCTTTTTCCTGTTCTATATTGTAGATTGTTTCTATATGCACATCTATTTATGTACTCTTAATGCTTATATGCTGTAGATCCAAGTCTCTGTCAGACATTTTTCAGGTGTGACTAATGAATGTATCCATTTATCCACATTACTGGATTTGTTTCTGATTTAAAATGTGAAGAGGCAACAAATCCAGGTGATGGTTTTGTGCTGAATACCACATGAATTTGAGATTGTCATTACATGTATTAATGGAAGATCTATTCTGGCTATCCCAAATGACAATCAGCATAAAATTTGTGGAAGGCATAGTATTTGTGTGCTTATTCATTCTGTGGTATGACAAAAATATGAGTTTGGGATATATTTATTTTTTTATTTTTCTTGGTGTTGGTGGTATTGCAGTCCTTAATAGTCCTTTGTCTGTAAAACCAGGTGCAATGTTTACCAGGCATTCAAATACCCAAGACACACACTGTCATAAAAGCCCTTAAAACAGCCTCTATTGAAATGTCTCCACTGTAAGACAAGATAGAAGAACTCTTTTCTTAGACTAAAATTGGAAATGTTATTTGTCATTTGGAAATTACAAATATTTCCCATCCCTGGTTTTAGTTATGGCTTTAAAGCTTTTTTGCATTACATCTTAAACTATCACGTGCATAAATACATACACAGATCTGCAGGAAAGACATTTTTCCAAATCAAAGCAAATCAACAGCTGCTTAAGACATAATACTGAAGATACTTGTGGGCAGGAACAGCCTGATTTGCCCATTGCATGAGTATTGATTTTTGATTGCAGAGGTTATTCTGCAGATGAAAAGATCATAATCATACTAAGAGATGCTTCACTGAAAACTTGCACTCTAAAAAATAGTGAAAAACCCAGTTCAGCTAACTAAAAAAAAAAAGCAGCAATTACTTCTGTCTCTGCCCTTGTTTCTACGGCCTCATTGCAAATGACCTTAAATGTCTATTCACATAAGTACTACCTAAGTAGCCAAAAGTGGAATGTTGGAAGTTGGGCAAAATAGAAGAAAAAAAAGAGGAAAAAAGAACTCTCTAGTCTAGTTTCTTTATGCCTGGCATGGACTTGGCCCCAATTCCTCTCCATCCTCCATTTCGGAAGCTTGGGGAACTGTAAATAGTGAGGGGCAGGAACTCAACAGGCCAGGAAAAGAAAAAAAAAAAAAAGGATTTAAAAGGATTTGTAGATTGTAAAGAAAAAAATGCTAAAAATTCATGACGTGCTGATTTGATTCATATCCCTGTCTGATTTGAAAGTTCCAGGAAGCACGCCTTACAGCATCAGTGCACATGTAAGACATCCTGGGCTGTGGGGCTAATTTAATCATGTCAGGATACCGGAGATAGACATGCCAATAATCCACAAAACCCCTAATCTTGCTATATATACACAGAGTTTGTCTAAAACTCACAGGCTGTAAAAAAAATTGCAGATGCTGCTTCCATCTTCTTCAAAATGAAGAAACTGTGGTTCTCCTGCTGACCTTTGGAATTACAGTTCCCTGATCAGAGCACTCGTTCTGCAAACAAAAGACCCAAGGTCATTCTTCTGCTCAGCATGAGCAGATTTAACCTCACATCTTCCACCTCCTATGTGAGTGTCCTAAATATTAGACTTCAGACATTTCTCTGCATGTGACAAAGAAAGTATCATCCCCTCCTACTGAAACTGCAGTTTTACAGTAAAAGCTAAAATTCACTGGAGTAACAGTAGGATAAAGAAACCCAAAGAAATTATCAGCCGATTTTTCACCTAACACCACCAACTTTGTGGATAAGAAAACAAATTTGGCGTTAATCAGGATGAAGCTGAAATACTGAAGTAGGGATATCAGAACACTGTCACCTCCGTTCAGAAAGCATTAGTCATCCATCATTTGGGAAAAGGATCATTCTGCAGACGTCATACAGCCAGAGCATGCATCTCAGTTCAGTTCTCCTCAAAGGACTTACAATAAGGAGCATGAAGTCCAAGGAACTCAATCTGAAGATCTGTGGAGAATAGGGTAAGCTCTTAACTAACAGTTTAATTGAGGACTGAAACCTGTTGTGGAGCTTGTTCAAGGGAGGGCCGCATGAAATACTGTAGGTGCTGCCCATGTTTCAGTTGTACCAAGGAAGAATTTAAGATAATTCTGTGGAAAGACTTCTGGGGGAACGCCTAAGCAGGTCTCCAGCTCTAGCGACCATACTACAGACACACATACATACATACATGCATACATACATACACAGAATCGTAGAATTGTAGAATCATAGAATAGTTAGGGGTGGAAAGGACCTTAAGATCATCTAGTTACAACCCCCCTGCCATGGGCAGGGACACCTCACACTAAATCATGTCACACAAGGCTTTGTCCAGCCTGGCCTTGGACACTGCCAGGGATGGAGCATTCACAACTTCCTCGGGCAACCCGTTCCAGTGCCTCATCACCCTCACAGTAAAGAACCTCTTCCTTATATCCAATCTAAACTTCCCCTGTTTAAGTTTGAACCCATTACCCCTTGTCCTATCACTACAGTCCCTA